>BHFT01012499.1:60076-149217 GCA_004320025.1 Laticauda laticaudata
AAGCAAAATAGTGCAATGTCCAGGGCAAAGTCAGAAGTAGCAAGTGTGTTCAAGCCATGAACTGCATAATTAATGTGTTGAGAAAGTATTCAGACCTCCTTCACTTTTGTCAATTTTGTTATACTGCAGCCTGATTCTGTAGTTGTTGAAATTCATTTTTTCTCATTAATCCACACTCAGTTCCCGATAATGACAAAGTGAATTTTAGAATTTAAAAATGTTAGAATTTAAATTTATATTCTAAAATTTTAGAAATGTCTGTACATTTATTAAAAAGAAAAAATCTGAAATATCACAGTGGCATAAGTATTTAGACCCTTCACTCAGTATTTTGTTGAAGCACCTTTGCAGCAATAACAGCCTGGAGTCTTTTTGGGTATGACGTGACAAACTTTGCACACCTGAATTGGGGGATTTTCTTTCTTGCAAATCCTCTGAAGCTCAGTCATGTTGAATGGCAGCTGTTGGTACTGATATTCAGGTCCCTCCAGAGATGTTCAGTAGGGTTCAGGTCAGGGTTCTGACTCTAGGACATTCATAGACAGTTGTCCCTAAGCCACTCCGATGTTGTCTTGGCTGTGTGCTTATGTGTACTTAGGTGTACAGCCCAGTCTGAGGTCCTGAATGCCATGGAACAGGTTTTCATTGAGAATATCCCTGTACTTTGCTCCATTCAACTTTTCCTCAACCCTGACCAGTCTCCCAATGCTGAAAACCACCCCCACAGCATGATGCTGCCACCACCATGCTTCATTGTTGGGATGATATTGGGCAGGTGATGAATGGTGCCTGTTTCCTCCAGATATAACATTTAGAATTGAGACCAGTCAGTTCAATCTTGGTTTCATTGGACCAGAAAATCTTATTCGTCACAGTCTTAGAGTCCTTCAGGTCCTTTTTTGCAAACTCCAAGTGGGCTTTCATGTGTTTTGTTTGGGGAGAGGCTTCTCTCTAGTCCACGGGTGTCAAACTCAACTTGTCACGTTGCCATCATGTGATGTATTGTGATTATTTTTCCCTTTGCAGAGCTGGGGTGAGTGTGGCCTGCATGTGACACATCCAGCCTGCAGGCCGCCAGTTTGACACCGCTGGTCTAGTCACTCTGTCATAAAGCCCAGATCGGTGCAGTGATGGTTGTCCTTCTGGAACTCTATCTCATCTTCATATGGGACCTCTCTTACTTTAGCCCCTTCTTCCTAGATTGCTCAGTTTGACTGGACAACCAGCTCTTGGAAGAGTCCTGGTTGTGCCAAACTTCTTCCATTTGAGAATTATGGAGGCCACTGTGCTCTTAGCAAACTTCAGTGCAGCAGAAATTTTATTGTAGCCTTCTACAGATCTCTGCCTTGCAATAATCCTGTCTCTGAACTTTGCAGGCAGCTCTTTTGACTTCATAGCTTTTGCAGTATGCATTGTCCGTGAGGCCTTCTATAGAGAGGTGTGTGCCTTTCCAAATCATGTCCAGTAAATTTAATTTACCATAGGTTGACTCCAATCAAGGTGTAGAAACATGTCAGCAATGATCAAGAGAAATGATAGGCACCTGAGCTAAATTTCAAATGTTATTGCAAAGGGTTTGAATACTTCAAACAAAGACATTTCTTATACCTTCTTTTTTCACTTTGTCATGATGGGTACTGATGAGAAGAAAAATGAATTTCAATAACACTAGAATCAGGCTGCAACATAACAAAATTAACAAAAGTGAAGGTGGTCTGAATGCTGTATTTTCTGAATGGACTGTAATTCCTAAGTACTTTGTTCCTTTCCTTTCCTTTTTTTGCTGCGGTAGCTATGTCATCCTGGAAACACAGGCAGCTCCCTTTTGAATTACAGATAAATAATATGTTTGCACTGCCATAAATAGCAGATAACAGAATAACAGAGTTGGAAAGGATCTTGGAGATCTTCTAGTCCAGTGGTTCCCAATCTTATTTTCACCCCGCACCCCTAAAGAAATTTCACTCGAACCTCACACCCCCTGAAATATATGGTAAATATATGGTAGGACTGAATTATTTAATTATTAAATATATGGCAGGATTGAATCTTTTCAGCTGTGTATGTGACGGCCACTAAATGACACTTAACTCTAAAATGAAAACAAAGTTAGTCCAGTGCAAAAGAAAATAAAAATGCCAACATATAGCCAATATTCTATTATTTACCTGGACTATTCTTGCACCACCTGGAGTATCGTCTCATACCCCTAGGNTGCTTGTGGTTCTGTATATGACAGATTTTTAAATAAGGTGTTCACATTTGTAAATATATCCTAGAAAACTTATGGTCAAATGCCAGCTTTGTCTTCCAAAAATGAAAACAAAAAGCCCTTCTTTGTCTTAAGTCACATGAGTCTCCCAAAGCCTTAATCTAGCTACATGCCTTTGGTGTTGTTTTAACTAAAAATCACAAAATGTTGCCTCTTTCTGAGCTGCAGGACAGCTAATTGAAATAGTTTGGGCTCAAAACATTGACCTAGGTTCAACAATAGGAAGGGAGGGGAGCTCTCCCTGGGTATCTCTTTGTTTCAGTGGAAACTTTGAAAGCAATAATATTCTCCCTCAAGGAGCAAGTTCACAGCATGCGGGGTCCTTCTCAACTCACAACAGCCCTTTGAATAGGCAAAGGGAGGCTACCGATGAGGGGTGGAGAGCTGTGCCCATTTTCAGATGGTATCTCAGTTGCACCCTTTCTGGAGAATCAGGCCCTGGCAACAGTGATGTACATGCGTGCTTCCCCCAGGTTATATTATTGCAATTTATACTACATAGGTCTGCCTATGGAAACTACTTGGTGGATCCAAAAATGTAGCAGCCCACTTGTTAACAGACAAGCGCCACTGTTCCCACATAACTCCAGGGTTTTGAGTGGCTACTGAGAGGCTTCTGAGTAGAATTAAAAGTCTAGGCCAGTGGTGGCTAACCTTTTTTGGTTCCCATGCAGAAAATTGCCCGTGCGCTTGGATGCCAGCACCCAGAAGGCAATGTGTGCTCTCCCCCACACCCCCTGCGCATGTGCATGCAACCCCCCCATGTTGCATGTCTCTTTACATGCACGTGCGATTCCCCTGTGCGCCCTGCATGTCTCTGCGCATGTACACATGTCTCCCGTACCCCACTTGCATGTGTGCCAGATACCCGACAATCAGCTGTCAGGCTGGCAATGCACGCGCATGCGCTGTGGGGCTCTTCCAGGTGACCTCTCGCATGCCGGCAGAAGTGGCTGTGTGCCATTTCCAGCATGCGTGCCATAGGTTCACTATCACGGGTCTAGGCTTTGAGTTTTAAAACCTTATATGATTGGTACCCTGCTACTTTAAACACCACCCACTTGAAGTGGATCTCACCTGACCAGGACATAAATCTCACATTTTGGTTTTTCATGTGTACCACCATGTATTTATGCAGGATGCAACATGAAGATGTACTGAATGTAAACTACTGTGTCTCTTGCTTTCAGTGGGTTTGAATGGGGATCTGATTCTGCTGAACATCTTGCCAGCACTAGCTACCAAAGTCGACATCTTCTTGAATTTTCTGCAAGCAGGTATCAGGAAACAGATGGCAAGAATAATGATGGGTAAGCATAAAACTTCATACTTTAATGTCTTCCAGTTTGCAATATTCTCCATATGCAAATGTAACAAATGGCTAACGTATTACTTATTTCTACTTAAGGGTCCATAATTGGTTTTTTTTTTAATGATGCAAAGCAATTTTGATCTGCTAACATTCCTCTCTGTCTCTGGTGCATGTATTGTGTCTCAGAAATGTTGAAAAAGTAACAAGGCACAATTTCCCAAGTATTCATGAGGCCATCAGTACTATGTGTTTTATCCCAAAGTCTGATCTTACAAGTTGGGGAGTATTTGTGCTGCTGTGAAATTCTTGTTCTCACCATTTAACAGAGAAGTGCTGTCTTTTCTAAGCAGAATTGATATCCTATGTAAAGTTGACCTTGCCATAATTCTGTATGTATTTGTCAGACCTAAAATATATGTTTAGAACCTTCAGTTGCTACAAAACGCAGCTACAAGTTTTAACAGGAGCTGCTCAATGTATAATTTTAAAATAAAATGAAATTGCATATTATTTGATATTGTGTTGCTGATTTAGAATGGTTTCTCTGAGCAGCTGAACTTGCTGCTATCTGTTGGGGGCAATATGCTGACTCTGTAAAACTGCTTAGAGAAAGCTGTAAAGCATTATAAAGTAGTATATAAGTCTAAAAGCTATTGCTATTTTTCAGTGTTGTGGTAACTTTGAATGGTTACTAAATGAACTGTTGTAAGTCAAGGACTACCTGTGTTTTGTCTGAGGGCTGAAAACTAGTTTGTAAGTACAAAAACTAGCATTCATTCTTCACCAGCAGTATCAGTATCCTGTTCCTTATTCTCATGCTTTGTTCTGCAAAAGGACAAATGTATTTCAGCAAAAGTCTCTTCTAGTTTTAGTTCTTGTGTATCTCTTAGAAACAGTTATGTTCCAGTATCTTGCTGTCTCCCTCATTTTTTATGCAACAACTTTGTTTTTCCCAGATGGATCAGTCTAACATTATTGGAAACTTTTGAAATCTTCTGAGATGTAGATTTTTCCCATTCCAAATAGGCCTGTTCTGAAGCAGTTTGTTCAAATAACCAAATCCAAAAAAGGGGGCGGGGGCATTCAAACTGCTGGAACCTTTGTCTGGAAAATAATCTATTATTTTCTTTGGACATAGCAAGCATTCTATGTAGTGAACTTGGAAAAGCATTGGGAGTTTTCTTTCTGTGCTGAGACAGATTCATATCAATTTATACCCTGGAAAACAGTTCATCTTTTGATGTTTAGAGCCATGATCAAAGAAGACCTTCTCAGGGCAAGTCTAGGTTTACTGGCATATATATACCTTTGAAATGGGAATTCATTTTACTTTTATCTTAATACGCTTTTTCTTTGTTAGAAGGACTAGCAGAGAGTTTAAGCTGATTATGGACCAAAAGCCAATGGAAAATCCTGCTCTAATTTGTCAAGGGAATGGCATGCTGAATATAGAGGCCTTTCATTGTTTGTTTTCTCCAGAGCCTTCCCTTTCTCTGCCTGAGCAAATTGTTCTAAGTAATTCAGAAGACTAGGCCTCAGGCTTGGAGGCTGAATTTTCTGTAACATACTGCGGTAGAGAGAAACAATATTGTTAAATTATTTAACTGACCTTAATTAAGTGAAGAAAGAAATTCTCCTCTTGGAAAGTGAATCTATGCTGACTTACTAAGGAATGCTCAGAAAATGGTTTGGAGCAAGGGGTTTCCTCCTTCTATTACATTACTTCACAGAGAGTAATAATCCAATAGCATTAATACTACAGAGGATCAACACTGGATATAACAGTGGTGAAAACAAGATGCAGTCTGTTCATAAGAATTTACATTTTTTATGAGTATGTGACATTTTTTATGAGTATGTGAGTATATTTACAAAAATAAAGGAACCCAGCAAAAGCTCTTGCAGGAGGAGAGCTTAGCTATTTGTAAGGTGGAAAGCTGTATTTGAACTTTTAGTGACAATTTGGAAATATACCTCAAAGCATTGTTGGCCTAAGATGAAAACTAAATCTTGTTTAATTTTAAGCCATATTTCAATAAAATTAAATTAATTACCGGTGGTTTATGTTTTAAATCATTTAAAATTTATTACAATGAAAACATTGAAAGTACTTTCTGGAAGGAAGTTTGGTAGATTGGGAATTGTGCACTACTCTATTATAGTGTGGATTAAACAAATACAAAGGAAATGTGTTATATAACAGCCATACAAGGAATATTTACCAGAGAAGGAATATATAAGGAAGTAGTAATATCACCTCATACTCTTTTGGAAAATGAAGAAATGATTGGGGGAAAAGGAAAAACAACAAAAAAGCATGCACATATCTACTTAATAATAATAATAAGTCTTTATTGATTAGCTCTTGGGCCATATCAAAGTGCAAAGTTCCAGCAACAATTTGTTACTAAAATTTAACATATCTACTTGAATGCTACCAACAAATATTTAATATTGGTTAAGATCTTAATCCAAAACTTTTTCAACTGTGCATTTCCCTTCCTGATGCCCCTCAGTGCTATTGAGAGAACACATGTAGCTCAGGTTCTTGGCATTCTTTCAAGCTTGATTGTTTTGCAGGTATTTCATTACCTGTCAGCTCTTGGGATGATTATGTTATCTAGTCTGGTTATGGAATGACTGCAAGAAAGCAACCAAGCTCAGAGAGCATCAAGAACGTAATAGTTTTGTTGGTTTCAGGCAATTCAGGTAGTCCTTGACTTACCATTCATTTAGTGACTATTCAAAGTTACAACAGCACTGAAAAAGGTGACTTAGCATTTTTCACACTTACGACTGTTGCAGCATCCCTGTGGTTAAGTGATCAAAAATTGGGCTCTTAGCAACTGGCTCATTTATGACTGTTGCAGTGTCCTGGGGTCATTTGTTCATCTTTTGTGACCTGTTAAGCAAAATTAGTAGGGAAGCCAGATTCACTTAGCAACCATGTTACTAGCTTAACAACTATAATGATTCACTTAAAAACTGTGGCAAGAAAAGTTGTAAAATAGGGCAAAAGTCACTTAACAACTGTCTTGCTTAACAACAGACATTTTGGGACTGAATTGTTGTAAGTCAATGACTCCTGTATTACCCCAGAGACGTCAGTGTGACACTAGAGTACAAATTCCACTTGCAGCTCAGAAGAAGATCCCTTCCTCTGGGTGGCTACGTGAACATTTCTAGAAGTATAACTCTTCTGATCTTGACATTTTTAAGTGTGCCTGTGATTGCTGTCTGGTCGCTCAAATGCCTAGAATGATTTCCATTGATTGTTTTCAAATGTTCTTGTTGGCTTGTTGCAGAAATGTACTTTAAGTAAGTAAATGTGCACTTAATCATCTTCTGATTGAAATTTGGCTTTTTCAGCTAATAGGTGATTCAAACCTAACAGGTTTGAATTTCATTTCCAAGATAGCCACAGATGTGCCAAAAGCATAAATAATTGAAAATGTTTTGAAAGCAGGCAGTAAAATAAGACTCTTTATAATGTCTTTACAATTAAAATTCTGTATCATAAACTATGCACAGTCATGACCGTTGAAAGAAAGCCAATATTGTTTGTGTTTGAACTTTCTGAAACAGAGGCCTTTTGGGGTAGAAAAATAGAATTTCCCATTCTGTCTTCTTCACACAAATAATATCAGCCTACTTCATTGCTGAATTTATAAAACTTTGGTTCGTTTGATTTGACTATCTACTCCCTGGCCTACATCTTAAGATTCCAGGTGCTGGTGGAGATAAGGATTAGTACTTCACCACAGCTACTCTTCTGTTTAGAATAGTCAGCTCACTCTTCTGTTAATGCCTCATCTGTTTTGCATCTTTTTCTTCTTTCTATGCTTGATTCTGAGAGCTCATATTGCACTGTTGTGATGTATTTATTTTACACTCGCTGCCTCATTCTTTTCTTGACTGCGTTCCACCTAATCCCAGCTCTGATTCCCCCATGTTCTGTTTGACTGAGCCTGCCCTTCCTAATGTTCCAAGAATTCTTGTGTGGTCATACACGTGGCTGATTCTCAGTCCAGTTTTTTAGCCAGGCATTGTCCTTGCCTTTTCTTGCTCTTCCCTTTGAGCTTTTGCATCCTTGTCTTGTTATTCTCAGTTATTTCAGACTTGTATATTTGCTTCTGGTAAACTGTAGGAACTGCCCTTGCCTTGCTCATACTTCTTTCTTCCAAACTTCTTGCTTTTCAAGTAAAAGTGAAAAACATTTCCAAATCTATTTTTCAGGGTTGGTTGGTTTGCTTGCCAGTTTCAAGTGCTGGATTCTTGAAATAGAGATAGTTGGAAAGGAGAGTAATAAGTCTCTTGTAGGATTTTCAGCTGCAAGGATTTGTGCAGTGAACATAGATGCATACTTTGCATAATCATAGTGTTCGAAATGGGCTCAGATATCATCTTCTCCAACAATGTAGAATCTGTTAGAGCAGAGGTCCCCAACCACCGGGCCCCAGACCAGTACTGGTCCGTGGATCATTTTATACCGGGCCTCAAAGAATGAATAATCGTGATTAAAATACATATTTTATTTTAGCTAAAGCTAAGAAGCTCTTTACTATTGGGGAAGAATTGATTTTACCGGTCCTTGAAAAAGTGTTTCTGCGTGAAACTGGTCCCTGGTACAAAAAAGGTTGGGGACCACTGTGTTAGAGCATCTCTGACAGACAGACATTAAAGGCTCTGTTTGAATATCTCCATGAAGAATTCTGCACTTTGTATAGCATCCTGTTCCACTAGTTGATACCTTGTATATTCACAAAGTTGTAACCTGAACCTACTTCCCTAGAGTTTTTTAACTAATTGGTTCTTGGCCTGCCTCCTGCAGAAATAAAGAATAAGTTTACTCCTTGTGTGACTGTCCTTCAGGTATTTGAAGACTACTGTCATATTTCCCTCCAATTTTCTATTCTATAGGCTAAACATACCCAGATATTTTAAAGGTTCCTCATAGCGCCTGTTTTGAAATCCCTCATCTTAGTAGCCTTCCTCTGAACTTGTTCCTATTTGTCATGATCCTTTTCAAGTAATAGTGCCTTGAACTAGACACAGTGCCCCCTTCGTGGGGTTGACCAGGGCAAAGTAGTCTGGAACAATTAGTTTTTGTGATCTGGATTCCCTTCTCCTGTTAATGCATCCCAAGATATCATTTACTTTTTTAACAGCTATAATGCATTGCTGCTTCATACTTAACTTATGAGCACCAACGGTATGTGGAATCTTTTCACATGTGCTATTGCCAAGATAGGCCTTCCCCATGTGTTCCTTTTTGATCCAGATGCAGAATTATATCCTCTTCCCTGTTGAAATCCATCCCTTTTTTCAGGCCAATTCTTTATTTTATTTTTCTAAACTTATGTCTTATATCAATAGTGTTACTCCCATCCCAGTATGTGTCATTTCCAAACTTGATATGAAATCTCTTAATCAAGTCAGTGATAAAAATCTTAAGCTTTGAGACTTCACTCAGTATTTCCTTCACAGCCAAGGGGGGCGATTAATGCACATTCTTTTGTTGTAGTAATTCAGTCAACAGTGAGTCCATTTAATAGTGATATCAACTGGTTCATATTTTATGAAAGAAAATATGATACTCAGCCATATGTTTTTACTGAACGAACAAAAAAGATTTTGTATCCTACTTGATTTTAATCTATTTTACCTTTACCTTGATTTCAGTTTTGAATTATTTTATTAGTTTCACAGATGCCATTCTGTTTTTTTAATTTACTACTTGTCTGTATAATACATTTATTTTAGAACAACATACAATGTTAAATATTTTAAAAAATTATTTCCTAGATATAAGCCATCAGTTTCGGATAACAAGGCACTCATGGTAGTTACTGAAGAACCAATAATATATGTTCCTCCCCGACCTTGCCAGCCATTTATCAACCGGACAGAATCACTCAGGTAATCTGTTTGCTTATATAAATAGTAGAGATGTTAGATGCCAGATAAGCATTTGGACCTCATGTTTGATTTCCTCAGTATTCAGTTCATTGGATGTATCAATGAAACTGGCCGGTGTCTTAATGATTAAAAGGAACATGTAAGTAACAAGCTGGAAGAGCAACCTGGATAATTTTCCTATATTGGATTTATAAGAGAGATTTGTTAAAGTTTTGAACAATTTTGTGACAAGGGACAAAGAAAAAATGAAAAGAAATCAAGTTCTAGGGCATTATTTAAAGACATCAAGATTGTTAAAAGTAAAAGGAAGAAATATCAAGTTAGTTTATTGATTAAGCATAAAGTAGACATGTTGTTATCTCTGGTAATCTTTAATGGACTTTTGCTAATGAGTACTGAACAACAAGCTTTTAAGGATTTGTTTATGGAAAGATTAGATATGAGAAGAGATCAGTGTTGTATATTAAGAGAAGACAAGTTACTAAAATTGTTTATACTGTACTGTGATGAAGTTATTTATATATTTCTTTTTCTTTAGTATATTCTTATTGTTTCTTTTCTATTTTTACTTCTATTTTCTGAACTTTGTATTTTTTTCTCTATTGTATCTTTCTTAGTTTTCATTTTTATATTTTTAATTGTAATATTGAATAAAATTACCATATTAAAAAGTATCCTCTCATGCATTTTATGCATTTCAAATAAATTCTGTAATATTGACAGAATATTTAGTCAACACAATGAGTTAGGATGGCAGTTTATTGGATGATTTGTTGATGAGCTTGCAACTCCTTGTCCATTTCAGTGTCATAGTTCAAAGCAAATGTGTTTGATAGGCAGCTGTTCTGGAGTTTATGTAGTACATTCCAAATATCATTTAGGAATAAGAAATCTACTTATATCTTACCAATCTTCCCCTATCCGAAGCCGCCACAAACTGATTAAGAAATCCAAATTCAAATATTGAAATCTGATGTAGATAAAGTGAGACATTATTTCTGAGATTCTTTTTTGAGGGTATAAACAAGAGACTAACCTGAATATGAGTTCAAAATCAGTACTTTTAAATTATTATGGAGAATGTTGTCCTTGAATATATTTTTCATTCCTATCATTATTCTGTTTAATCTTCATGTTATTTGTAAAGGTTAAGTCATGAACTAAGAGGTTGGGTACATAGACATGAAGCAGAAAGAACAAGATCAAGAAGGCTGTCAAATAATCAGCAGCAAAAAGAGCAGACTGTCCAGGTAGGTTTGTGGAATCATTTATAATTTATGGCAGCAGGAGAAGAGAAGGGGGAAAAAAACGGTCCTCGGGCCCAAATCAAAAAAGAGAATGCATGTCCTGGGGAATGAACAAAATTCTGATATTGTATTCCAGGGTCCCTATCTCTGTTCCTTTGTCATTTAGGTGATTCTGGAATATGAAATTACTCTTTTTAAAAAAAATATCTGCATTTCTGGATTACGGTTTACAGTTTATGACATTTTTTTGGATAGGCCATTGATTTTATGATATTTTATGCTAACTGCTGTGCAAATATTGTTATATTTAAATAAATACTGGGGGTCTTTAAGTGAAAAGCATAAGCTTTTTACAATTTGGTGCTGTTTGGATGGGGATGGTGAATTTTCTTGCATGCTTACAATGTATGCCTACAATGACTATGAAAACAGACTAACTGATGCATACCCAGTGGCATACATGTTACAATTACTAAGGCCCATGCTAGTGTTTTGTTAACATTTTTATTGTTTGCGGCCCTGAAAAGGACCGTTTAGATAACCAAACATGGTTACTAATATGAAATTGGCCAGTCCTTATTGCTTATCACTAGATGGCATCACTTCGGCATAAACCGTATTAGCCTTTACATGTGATCTTTGGTGACAATGTGGTGCCAGGCTGCAATAATGGATTCAGTCAGTTCCTGCTTGGTCTTTGGGTGCTTCTTGGTTATTTTGTAGCCAATCTTGGCCCACAAGTTCTCAATTGGGTTCAAATCCGGGCTCTGAACTGGCCAATCCAGGAGTCGAACACATGCTTCTCTATCCACTGCTGGATGGACTTGGCTTTATGACAAGGAGTTGTCATTTTGGAAGTAAAAGCCCTTCCCTACAAGTTCCTGAGCTGAAGGAAGCATGGTCTTTTCCAGGATTTCAACATATTGCTTGGAATTCATGATTCCCTGCACGATTTGTATCTGACAGTACCAGAAGCAGCAGTACAGTCCCAGATCATCATATGCAATGGATGTTTCACAGATAGATTCAGGCAGTACAGCCTAAATTCTTCAGTTGGAAATCTTCTGACATACTTATTGCACTGATTCCCAGTCAAGTAGAAATTGTTCTCGTCACTGAAGATGAACTTGCATATTTCTTGGCCCACACACGTTGACGAGAGTGGTGAGCGTCTGTGAGCAAAGGTTTACTTCGAGCCCTGCAGCCCTTGAGCCCTTTGACAAGCAGTCTGCGATGCACTGTGCTTGTACACACTTTTACATCACATGTTTCACCCCAAATTCTTGTAATCTGATGTCAGCCATCTAAATGCGTTGCAAAGCCCGATCTTGCCATTTTTATCGACTTTCTTGGTCTTCCAAGAGTGGAGTCTGTCATCAACTGAACCAATTATTTGGTATTTTTCAACCACTCTGCTCACTGTGGTGCAATGACATTTCACTCTCTTGGTTATTTCTATACAGGAGTAACTCTCTTCATGAAGCACAATGATGCGGTGGCGCTGCTCAGTACTTAGAAAAGCAAAGACCTTCATCCTTGCCCGCTGCCAGAGCTAAATTAAATTTCTCAATGCTTTTCATGCCTATTTATAGTCAGAGAGTGTGACAACATTGATTGGCTCATAGATTTAGCCTGTTTGGTCAGCCAAAGCTCGCTGTTGATTGGCTACCTTCTCGAAAATGCAAGTTGTGTTTATTCTAGCACATAAGCTCATTCAAAACCTTAAAAAGACTTTAGTTATATTAATAAAAATTATGCATCTCAATCCGACTACATAAATTTTCATCGAAGTACTAATTTTGCATGGTTTCTCTGAGTGGAAAATTGATTAAACATGTAAATACAGCTTAAAACTGAAAGCGTGCAGGACTTTTTCACACAGCTCTGTGTGTGTGTATGTGTGTGTGTGTGTGCGTGTGCGCACACACACACACAAAGCTGTGTGAAAAAGTCCTGCACACTTAAATAAAATAAATAAAATTATATTTTTTCCTGCACATTGATATATTTTCTATAGAACTTCAGTAATGCTAAATCAAAGTTGTCTTTCAGTGATACTTACTTTTTATATTTAATTTGGTGATAAGTTATTTTCTTGTTCATTTTTTTTCTATCCCCAGAGTTCTTCAGGAAAAAATTCTGAACTAATGGCTCTTCCTTATACAGACAATAGTGTTGGGTAAGTCAAAATAGAATCTTCTCATCAGTATAATATTATACAGTTTAAAATGTTGCCTTATGTAGGAAATATTTGATTGTTTTACTGAAAAGAGTCAGATGCATTTATTGGCAATCCCCTGTTAACCCAGTTTTCATTCAAGCTCTTCAAAGATTCATCTAGTCAAGTATTCTGTTTCTTACAGTGGCCATATATATTTTTCTAGAAAATTCACAAATGTACACAAGAACATTAATATTCTCCTTTTATTAGTTCTGGAACCCAGGATAGAGAAAATATTGAATATGTCTAATACCCAAGGCCTAACTGTCATGCATGAGCAATTTTTCCCACTGTTTCTACTCTGAAACAATTGTCTTGCTGCCATCAGCATATAAATTCCTTGATGCCTAAATATTATGATACTGTAGGTAAATATTATGATACTGTGTACTGATTTCTAACTTTGTATAGTGATATCACAAATGCATTAAAGCATGCTATTCCTGATAATTTGGAGAGCAAATGATAGCAATAGCACTAAGACTTATATACCAATTTATAGCGCTTTACAGAGTCAGCCTATTGCCCCCAACAATCTGGGTTCTCATTTTACCCACCTCGGAAAGATGGAAGGCTGAGTCAACCTTGAGCCTGGTGAGATTCGGTCTGCCAAATTGTAGGCAGCTGGCTGAGTAGCCTGCAGTACTGCATTCTAACCACTGCGACACGGAGGCTCTATTGGATGCTATTGGATGTTTGGCTTATGATATATTCGGATGCTTTATGTATACTAATTCCAATAGTATCTTCTCATGTATTTCAGTAATAATTCAGGAAGTGAGCTCCAGGTTTATTATGCTTCACCACGAAATTATCAAGATTTTTTTGATGCAATTCACAGAAGGGGAGATACATTTTATGTGGTGTCATTCCGTAGGGTAAGTATATTAAAATGTTCAGCAATTACAAACATAGAAATATTGTCCTTTTTTATAACATTCAATAATTTTTGAAAATTGTTGTTTTTTGATGAGGCTAGTATATCATTTAAGTCCTTGAGCATTCTTGAGAAAAATTGTAAAATCTTGATTGTGAAATTATATTATAGCCTGTTATAAAAGTGTTTCCCTATGAAGAAGGAAAAAAAATCCCCATGAATTTGATCATAATTTATTGTTCCCCTGAGAAAAATGAGCATTATTCTTTATTGGGAGAAGAAAATGAGCGTAAATGAGATTTATATCTGAAAAATATCAGCACATATTCAAAAAATGAAATCATATAGTTTTCTCTTGTGCAAATAGATGTTTTGTTCAGGTGTTTTTCTTAATTGATGCTAAATAAATACATTTATTGGCATCACATCTTCTAGGTATTTGCAGTGGTTTTGCAGGGATATCAGGGATAGCAGTTTTTGCAGCAAAATATCATAATGGAATAGGGAGTGAAAATATAATCAGGGTCTTGACAGCTTATAGAAACCAATTTGTATGTGAGAGGACAACCATGGGAAACATCTATTTTTACATTATATCTCCCAACCTAGTAATACTTCCTAGAAGGATAAAAGGATCTTATAGAGTTATTCCCATATCTATCAGCAGATGGAGGTAATGTTTAATTTTATTTTAAGAAAGTTGTTTTTCAAACATTCTACTCCATCAGTTTGACTGCTGAGAAATCTCTGTATATTATTATGGATTCTGGAAAATACTCAAATATGCTCATTGTCCCATGTGTGGACATGTGCTGGTTATCTTTTCATCCAATAATTGCATGTTGCAGTGAAAAAAATGGTAAAAATGAGAGAGCTTTGAGGAAAACTTATCCTACATCATTATCGTTTCTAGCAACTCTTGTACTTTTGCACAATGATTGATTAGCCCTTTAATCTCCCTCTTCTGAAAAAGATTCTTGAATGAATGGTGGCATCATGGAAAAGCTATACAGATGGTTTCTTTGGATGCTGACAATGATCTGCACCATTATCACTGGCACTGCATTAAATTTATTTTTCACTTTTCTTCTGGGTGACCCAGAGGTGGGATTTTGTGTCACAGTACTTCCACTTGCCTGAGCAACCTGGTCTTAGGGAATTGTTACTTAGCCTTCAGCAATGGGGTTTTCAGACCTATATTTGCCATATTTTTAATTTGAAGGCAGAAAGACCATAGATTTGAAGGAAAGCTGCCATTTGCACTTAGTAGCACGAAGCTAGAGGCACTTTGGTGAAGTCTTAAAACATCAGCCTAGAAACAGGAAAATCATGAATTTTAGACACATACAGCTTATTGAATCACCTCCCACCAATGACACTCAGCTTTAGGAAGGATCCAATGACAAACAACTTCAAAAATATTGCCAAGAAAATTGCAGGGACCTTTTTAGGCAGTTGCTGGAGTCAAAAACTTATCTGAAGGCATTTAAACTAAAATATTAAGCTAGGTAGACATTGTCTCTGTGATTGGTGGTCTGGTGTTTGGAGCTGGGTCTCTTTATGCAAATTTCCATTTCTCTCCCCTCTCTAATCCTTTTGACTTCAAGCTAAAGAAGCTATGTGAGTCCTCTACCACTGTTGAATAGAGTAAAGGACTAATAAGGTAAATCAACTGGGATTCCAGGAAACAACAAAATTCTTCTATTCAGTAGATGAGACAACAAAGGATAGGGTTACAGTTCTATTTCAACTAAAGGATAAAGTATGCCCTTTAGAGATCCTTTGTCTTGAATTTTTCAAGAACAGAGAAAACAAGTATTTGGTTTAACTAAGAGCATCTGTTAAAAGTAATAAATAGATAAAAATTATCAATAGATGAAATATTGAAATAGAATGTTTTAGCAATAGTCTTTATTTTGCTTTTATGCAGTATATATATAAATTACACATTTTAATAGACTATGAAGTTGCATCTTGTGGAATATGTCATCAGTGTCTTAATGTAAAGCTAATATTCAGCCTATTTTAATGTTTGTTTGATATTTAGTAAATGATAAAGATCCTTTTTATAGAATTGTAGAAGTGGAAGGGAACCATTTAGCCTTTTGAATCAAAACCTTTGCTCAGTTAGGAATCCAATGGAAAACGTGCTATAATACATTTGGTAAAGGGAAATTATCTCTGATTCCAATGTCAAATTGTTGTTCTAATTAGAATGTTTATAATATAAAACTTCTTCTTTTCCCTGGTGTAAAAATATATGCAGAATTACATTAACTTTCTACATTTTAAAAGATGTGGTCATATTTAGTATATAAATACAAATCTTTATTATGATCAAAGATTAGCATAATGAGGGTGGATATAGTCAATTAAAAAGGATTAAAAAATATACTGAGTCTAAAAAAATTAAAAAAAGCTAAAACTTATAAAACAAATAAATATAAAAAAGAAAACGTCCAAAAGGAATATAAAAGGGGGGTGGTAGGAGTATTAGATGAGTGTAGGAAGACTATAAACGTTAGTATATCACAATATAGAACACTCTTAGAATGATAAACTAGATGCTCATTAATTCTAGCTTATCATCTGAGATTTTAAATGCTTCTGTGCAGAACCTGACAACATGATAGGTTGTAACCTGGTTAGTATCTGAAAGCAGTAGAGACTGTAAAATTGTAATGACGAGACGAAGCTTAGTATGAATATGTTTGGAATGAAGATACTGGGAGAATACATGCTCTGTTGTTTCTGTATGACAATGTCCAGAAGCATTGTCTCTCCAGGTAGGAAAACTTTTGGATATTGGAAGAAGAAGAGGGGAGGACATGACATCATACCAGAATAAAGCTCTACCAGGAGTACTTCAAGATTAGTTAGGTATACCATAGGGGAGGCAGAGGGTTCACTGGCTAGGTCCAATTGGTGCTCTTGTATTTGCTATGTGCTGTTGAATGAGTGCTTTGGCCTAGTTATATTCTGTGCTGAGGAAAAGGCCTGGAGAGAAGCCCAACTGTGAGATTTTACTTGCCATTGCCTTTTCCCATGTGGACTGAAAATTCATCCTTCATCGTTAAATTGTATTTATGCAATTTTCTTGAAAACACTTTAAGAAGTGATTTGCTATTGCCAGAAAAAGAGAGAGAGGGAGGGAGAGAAACTTTCTAGGTTCCAGTCCTTTTGAGGGTAAAAGACTTAATTCCCTGAAGGAACAAAATAATATTTCCTTATTGATCACATTTTATTGTGATCATTATATTACAGTTTTGTGGTAAAAACAAAAAAAGTATATCAGGTTTCTTGGGGGGGGGGGATTTGTTTATTCATATATTCCCTGCNAGGTTTCTTGGGGGGGGGGGATTTGTTTATTCATATATTCCCTGCTGTTATTTTTACAAATAAGACAGCAAGCATACATAGTAATCCTTTCTGCTTTGATTTCTCCCAACAACAATAACCCATGAGGTGGGTTGGGCTGAGAGAGAGTGATTGGCCAAAGTCAACTAGATGTTTTTCATGCCTCAAGCAGGACTAGACCTCACAGTCTCCTGGTGTTTAGGCAACACCTTCATCACTGCAACTCAGGAAAGATCAATATGTGTGTGTACTGCAAGGTTCATTTTTGCAATTCTGAATGGCTATCTAGAATCTACTTGAAATTAAAGAGCCCAAATATGTAACTTCTCTTCTGTGGTCTCTCATTGAGCCTTAATGTTGGTTTAAATAGAGTTGGTAAAACTGGAATATGTGTCGGTAAGAATAATAGAAAAACTTAATCTTTTCCCAAATCTTACTTCCAAAATTACACCCTCATTTTAAAATTGAAGTTGTTAATAGTTGCAGAACAGGGAGTTTATGCAGGAGAACAGAACATTTATGAAGAGTTATGCTGTTTTTCCGACAACGTAAAATTATTCTTTTCTTCCCAATCAGACGTTAATCAGTCTATTGAACTGACTTTCTGCCTTGAATTTATAAAGTCACAATTGTACTTTGGGCCATTTCCAGCTGTTTTATTTCTCTCCAAAGTGCGCAATTGCAATTATTGATTTTATTGTATTGGTGTTAAATGCCCTTAAGGCCAGGCAAGTTCCATTGATGTACTAGACTTCTCTTTCATATAACCTTTTTTTTACTGAGGTAATTCCATACAGATGAAGCCTTTTTCCCTCCCTGGCTCTGTGTGTTTAGCCAAGTTTGCAATTATACAATAGACAATGTCTAGTGTGTTCTAAAGTCCAGGTGCAACAACAGTGAAATATCAGATGCCAATAGATCACAGCACCACCTGTTGGTTAAGAATCATAGTAGCTTTGCTGAAATTTAGCATCCATGTATTATAATTAGTTAGAAGTTTTTTCTTCTATTATCTATGCATAGGTCATAAAGCATATTCAGATTTATAAGAAACTATTTCTTGATTGGAAAGAAGATTGGGCTGCATCAGAAATAAAGTACCGTGTTTATTTGTAGTGGATTGTACCTAATTTTAAACGTGTAAAGTAATAGGGTGGCATAAAATTCTTATGAGGATAAACAAAAAGAATATACTCTTAAAATGTAAAATAGTAGTAATTGTTTCCTTTGCTTTGCATCTGACAGATAGTAACAGCAAATAATAAAATACAACCTTTTCAGATTAAGTATTCTGTGCCATTTTAAATTAATATGAGTAGAAATCTCTTTTCTATCCCAAAGATTACTTTCTGAATAGTAATCCTCTGGCTTTTATATCTGCACGCTAGAGATCTTGATGGGAAACACTATTATTCTTGTTGGATTACTGGGTGGCATAGTCATTGGTAATCTGTTATTAGGTGCTTTAAAATTCTATGCCTAAATATTTAAAAATATGCATCCAGTGATCCCACATATTTATTTTCTGTCCCTCTTTCTCTGGATGTAGATATATACAAAATCTCCATACCAGTGATGGCGAACATTTTGGGCTCAACATATAAGAAATTCAGAAAATGCTTTCCTTGATTCTGCTGTCACACCCCATCCCAGGCAAATGAGACTCAACTTTCCTCCCAACTCTCTTCTCCAAACCCTCTAGAAGTTGCATGACAGGGCCTTATTCTTGCCTCAGAAAATTGCATGAGAATTCTCATGATTTTGGGGGCCAAAGACTATACAAGAGCAAGACCTTCTTGTGCAACTTCCAGAGCTTCTGGAAGGCCTGGCATGTCACCAAAAATGGCATGATGAGTCACCTATGACCCATATGTCACAGATTCACCATCACTGCCCTAGGCTTTGGAATAGTCTATTTGGATATTTTCTTTCCATGCTCCAAGAAAAAGTTGGTTTCAGGATTGCACAGGAACTTCAGGTCTGTTGTTTTCTTTATATTTTCCTTTTCCTGTGTCCTTTATTTTTACAGAAAAAATAAAATGTGTGAAATGCCAAAATTTAAAATGAAGTGGTGCTCTGGTGTTGTAAGTTTTTCCTCTTTTGCCACTTCCTGAAAGAAAAGACACTTGCCAAATGGTACTTCAGTTTAAATTTGGGGTCTGAATTTTGTATTGCAAATTCTTATCATGAGCCATAATCAAAGTGACCATGCAAGAAATGTATAAAACAACTAGGAAAAGGTTCACACAGTTTTATCTAGGATTGTTAGAAAGAAGCGATCTCATATATTACGGTGTAATTATGGACAGGACAGTGTCTGCTACAATGCTTAAATAAGAAGGCTGTGTTTCTGTTTCTTCATTATCATAGAAATAAAGAGTAGAAAAACAGTGTGGGTAGATTAGCTATGTAACTGGAAAATCAGTACTGTAGAAAGTCATATCTGAAAAATAAATTTAATGATCCTGGGAAAATGTGAAACTTTTAATAGAAACTATAAGCAATAAACTTATGTTAGCAATAAACATATCACACTTTAAGAGTTTTTTTTTAAAAAACATAAAAATGCTGAGACTCTAATTCTGTTTGATTGATTATATTATCAGAAAAAGAAACACATTTGGAGTTTAGACCAAGTAGAATGGATGTGAGATTTCCCATAGCCGTGATTCTTGCTCTCTGTTGGCTTTTTACTTGCAAAAAAAAAAAAAAAAACCCTGAAAATTTTTTTGGAGCCTGTGACTATGAATAGATGTTCTAGGAAACTGCATAGATTGCCTATTCTGAAATTCTTTGGTTTCGGTTGATTTATGTTCTATGTCAGAACGTTGGTCATCAAAATTTCTTCTTTGGGATAAGTATTACCTAGTAGGTGAACAGTCGTAGCTCATTTGTGTGTCAGTGAAATTGCTATATTTAGGCTGTGATTAAAATTCCCTGCTCTATGACTGTGGTAAATATGAATTTGTTGATAATAACTACATAGAAGGGGAAATCTTTTTTCCCCCTATTTTTAGTGTTATTTTTTAGCATAACTAATAATACTGAATATTGCTAACATTAAAAAAGTAAAAACTTTATTTCCTGGGTTTCTAAGGACCAGTGCTGAGTTCTAATTACTATTTTAAATGGCATGGTCATGTTGCAATTTGAATTTACAAAAAGCTACTATTTTTGGATTCAAAAAAATTCTATGATATTGTGGGTGGAAATTTCCTATAATCTAGTTCATTTCAAATAGACTCGTAGACTCCCAGAATGTTCAACAACGATCATGCTTGCTAACTAATCCTGAAAATTGAAGTCTGCAAATCTGTAGGGTACCCATATTGGGGAATGCACCCTAATCTCTTTTGAATAAATAATAGAGCGAACAGGAAGCCTGGCAGAGTTGTCATACTTTCATAAATTTAATAATTGCTTACCTCAACAGATACTTCATTTATTTGCTGCTGCTGTATTTGTACATTAATAATAAAACTATACATCATTTCTAAAACAGAATTAGGATCATAGGGGATACATGATGTCTTTATTCCACTTAAGGTGCCTCTCTGCTAACACATTAAAAAACTAGTTACAATTGCCTGAAGATTTTGAGTAGAACTTAGTTCAAATGAAAATAGATTTCTCCTGTTTTATTGCAAGTTTTTGCCATGTTCTGATTTGTTATCACATTAGTGAAGCTAGTGTTCCCTTTCTACTGCAGTTATGAAATTATGTGGATTAATTACATATTTAACTAGCCCCTTGGAAGCAGCTGGAATCATTCTGGAAACATAAAAGGCCCTAAAATACGTCATCATGAAAGCCTGGTCTCCTGGCTAGCCACAGAAGAAGGCATTTTCAGAACATATAGAGCCTTCCAACTCTGACCTTGGGGTTGGGAGGTGTTATTGTATATTTATTTGATTTATATCTCATATTTCTACAAGGCTACTAGAAAAGCAAAATAAAAAATAGGATATAAAAAGTGAAAAACATAAATTGAAGTCAGTAGTGAAATTGTACACTAAAATCATAATAGTTAAACATTTGCTAAAAGACATTCTTTTATAGATTCTTTATAGATTCTCTAGATGCCAAATGAATTTTTGTAGCATGGGAGAAGGATATTCTGTACGCTTCTGCATTTTGAATTGTGATTCAGGGCTTGGAAGAGAATTTCTGTCAAAATGATAATTGACCAGTGAGATTGTCATAGGGATGGCTTTTCACATTGTTTGATACATGTAGGAGCTGAATTTATTTTACTTCTGACTGGTTTGATTGATATCATTTGGAAAAAACAAGATACAAGAAGTGTCGTGGTTTAAGAAATAGAAACCATACATTTATGCAAGCAGAAATGCTTAAAATGATTAAAGTATTTATGAATCCCTCAGTATACATACTAAGTTTATCCTTGATTGATGATTGATTATGTGTCATCAGGTCATAATTGACTTTTAATGACTTCATAGTTTTTCTCTATGACAATCTGTTCCTCACCTGGTCTTTCAGATCTTCCAACGGTGCCCCTGTCGCCACTAAGTGCTGCTGGTCATTCTCTGCTCTTTCCTTCTATCTTTCCCATGCTTAAAGCTTTCTCCAGGGAAATAGATCTTCACATAATATGTCTGAAATAGGATAATTTGAAGGCCAGTTTGGTGCAGTGATTAATGTGCTGACTTAGAAGTCAGAATACTGCCAGCTCTAGGCTTTCCTTCAGTACAAAAGCCAATTGGATGACCCAGTCACTCTCTCTCAGCTTAATCTTCCTCACAGGGTTGTTGCTGTAAGGGAAAATAAGAGGCAGGAATAGTAAGTATGTTCCCTGCCTTGGGTGGTCATTTTGTGCCTCAGCTGAGAACTCTGGATTAATTTGTTTGATGATTAATTTTGATGATTAAATAGTTTGGTTTCTTGGCTGTCCAACGGTATTATAGTCATTCTAAATCTGACATTCACCAAACAGGTTAAGAATATATTTCATATGAAACATTCAATCATACTGATTCAGAATTATGGGAGTTGACAGCTTTAATACATTTTTGAAAAACTAACTTAGGGGATTATAGTATTCCTAGCCAAAGTACAGACTCTGTACTGAGGTGAAAACATTTGAGATTAGAAGTATTTACCTCCAACATTTTCAGATTTGTTTATAAAGCAAATAGAATTATATGGATTTTTTTTTACAAAAAATGAAAAGGTATTTGTGAATCTACATTTAAATAAGAACTGAGGAACAGAATAGTTAACACAGTAGGACTGCTAGGAATAATGGAGAGGAACAATACACAGAAACGGAATAATATGAAATATTGTTGAACAATCGATGTAATTGCAAAGAAAGTTGATTTCGTAAGTACTGGAACATAGAGCTTTTACTTGGCTTCCTCATAAACTGGAAGGGAAAATATCTAATCTCTAGTGTGGGTAAATTCCTTGCTAATGAAGTCAAACTTCCCGACTAACTCCCTTTGTGCCCTCTTTCTATGCATACTTTTTCTAAACATATTTTTCACAAGACCTCATAGATAAAATGTAGATAACTTTGAAATTAAGTGGGAAATCTGAAATTCTAGGATTTTTTTTTTATCTTTTCTGTCCATCTACACAAATGAGAAATGTGGTTTTAATGCAACACAATATTAATTTCCAACTTCAGTAAATAATAGGAAATGGCCATTAGAAGATTTGTAAAAGCTACCCTTAAACAGTTTGCCATTTTTCTCATTCATGAAGTTTTTAACCTCCTAACGCTAAAGGGAAATTGTTGAGGGAAGCATCTGCCTTTCTAAATATTGATTTACATATTATTTTGTGCAACCTTTTTTGCAGTCTTCTATTACAGTTACATTATATATCCTCTCATACTTTCAATCAAATATCAAGTACATTAATATCTTTATTAATCAAATCGATGACATACTTTTATTCCATTCATGTTTATAAAATAATCACGTATTGTACTTAATTTATTGTATAACAATTCATGTTGTCCTCCCAGATTATCCTAGAATTCAGTTTGTTAAATATACTGTATTTCTTCGGACTATAAGGCCCACTAACGAGCCTTAAATTTTTCTCAAAATCGGCCTTGCGCTTATTAATCTGGTGGCTTATGTGTTGCACTGAGTTCCAAAATCTGTTTAAAAATGTTGCTGTGCGACCTTGAATTAACTCCGCTTGATTGACTGTGGACCATTTCCTGCTGACACTGGGATGTAATAACATATACTACGACGCTGCACATTTAAACCAATCAGAGAACATTAAGTAATATGATGCAGTACTACGCATTACTAACATAGGTACAGTACGTACCGGTACCACTTGACAGTATCTCCGCCACGCCTCGGTTAGGTTTACTACCGGTAGTTACTGCAAAGCAAACATTTTGTTTGTCTAGGACCCCTGAAAATTGGCACCAGTGAAGAGGACATTGATATGAGGCAACAATTCAAACTACAGGCTATCAGTTAACGCGGTTGTAAATGGGAATAGAGCAGCTGCCGAAAGATTCAACATCAATGAATCTATGGTCGGAAGTGGCAGAAGCAGAAAATGAACTGCCGTCAAGTTAAGATGAAACGAGTTTCCGCAGGGAAACAAAGCTAAGGTGCCACAGTTAGAGACCAACTTGAACATGGATAATTAAACAAAGAAGCAGCGGGAGAAGAAGCGTCCTACAGTCACCATTCGACTGAATGCAAATAGACAATAGCACAAGACATGAAGATCGAACACTCTTCAAGGAGGTCGTCTTGGTAGCTTTCGTTTTATGATTTTCTCCACCGCGCAAGACCTTACCGTGGCGCAAGCAACTGCAGTGGATTACAAAGAAAAGCTGGCCATCTTCCGCACCTACTTGCAGTAACAAGAATTACAGACAAAAAAGATCCAGCCCACCACATCACCAAACATCGGACGACGGTCCCCCTCATTTGACATCCCCGCCCCTGAACCATACTGTGGAGAAAAAGGGACCAGCACGGTATCAATATGCACCCACGGCGGCATGAGAAGTCGCGTTTCATGTTGTCTGGGGTTGCCACAGTAATGACAGAAGCTACCACCTATGGTCATTTTAAGAGAAAGACGCTGCCAAGAAAAAGTTTCCAGCCGGAGTCAATTGTTAAGGGCCCAATCAAACAGGCTGATGGACAGATGACAACAATGAGAGAGGGCTGAGAGATGTATGTACAAGAGACCGGATGTTTTTTCCCACTGCGATCACCTCCCTGTTATCTGGGACCCATGCTTGGCCATCTCACTTGCTACGGGGAAACCAAGTTAAAGCAAATGAATTCGGAGCTTGCCATCATTCTGGGAGGCATTAACAAAATGGAACTCCAACCACTGGACCATTGGTTGTAAAGAGGGCGTTTCAAAGTGAAGTTGCGAGAGTGGACGTGGGAGCGAGGGAGACAGACGGCGAACACCACCTTTACTAAGACTGGAGGCAGCGCCGGGAGTTATGCTACCATATGTGAGGATGTGGATGCCTGGACAAAAGGTATGCTTGCTTTAAACTGTTGTCCAGCTTTCGCGGAAACGCCGGCACATATGCTGAACAGCCACCTGGCACTGAGGAACTGACAAATCCGACCAATGTGAGATGGAACCCGGCATGTTTAGATGGCAATGCCCAAGCCTGTTCAATTCAGGCACAGAAGATGAGGACTTTTGATGGATGTGGGAGAAGATTGATTAAAAAATAATGTGAATGTATTGTTAAATAGTAGAATGAAGTTCAAATAACTCGCATGTTTGCTTCCGTACCTTTTTTTTGTAACTGTATGTCATTTCGCATGATCTTATAAGTGGTGCGCCCTATGGTAGGGTAAGTACAGAAATAGACCCTGTAATTGAGGCTGCGCCTTATAATCCGGTTGCGCCTTATAGTGCAGAAAAAACGGGTAAATTAAAAAAGAAAAAAATACATCCTTCAATACTGTTTATTTTCTAAAAATTTCTCCATAATTCATTACTAATATTGAGTATCTAACCACTGATAGAATAGATCCCAACTTTGATAAATTGTTATCATCTTGTTCTCGAATTTCAACTGTCAATCTACTCATTTCAAGCACATTCCAATATTTTCTTAATGATCTCTCCTGTAATGGTATCCTTCCACTATTTTCCAGTTTTACAAAGACAATCCTAGCTGTGTTAATACATTTACAATCAGATATTTCAATCGTTTACTATATTATTTCAGGCAAGACATTCCCAACAAAAAAATCTCTGTTTCAAGTCTAATATGCTCTATGTGTTCATTTTTTCCAGGCACATGTGATTTTAGTCCATATTTTTTAGCGTCCGACACATGTCCACCACACGATTGGTAATATATTGAGCCAGGTGTATGATGACATTTCACACGTTGGACTTATCCTTGAATCCTGCTGTTCTTTTTAGGGAAAGTGCCACCTGTAAAAACATCTGATACAAATTTTCTTTATAATTGCTGGTTGACATTGTTCTGTTTATAATTTTTGAAACCACAATTTTGCCATTCTCTAATCAACTCCCATATCCAAAATTCTTCCCCAAGCAATCATTAGTTTCTTCAACTTGTTCTTCTAATTTAATTTCTAATAAATATCCATATTAATTTTTGAATCACCTTTTCATCAGTATACCTGTCAAAATCTCTTATCTAATTGCGGGCAATTATCATAAAAACCATTCTGTTTTAAAATCTTTATCTACCTTGATTGTATTGCGCATATGAAAACCAATCATCTTTGTACCTAATTCCTCTAAATTTTTTGCCATACATTTAAAAATTCACCCTCTTCATTCAATAATTCACCACATACCTAACTGTTCCTTTTTGTATATTTAGGATAAAAAAAGCCTGAATAGTCATAACCAGACTGGAAATTTCAAATACATTGTCTTTTATCATTCTCCAGTTTAACCACAGAGACTCCTACTATATAATGTCTTCTAAAAGTACCCCTGTGTTTTGTTCCTGTATACATAACAAATGCATGCCACCACCACAACCAAATCATGTCCTTTCTGATGTCAACAAATCTAGTATTTCTTCAATCTTATCCATTTCTTAAACCACTCAAGTTCGTAGCTTATACGTACAACTCCCAATTAGGCAGCCAAAATCCTCCTCTATTTCCCAGCATCTTGCAAAAGTTTTAACTTTATAAATTCTTGCCTTCTTACCTTGCCATATATTGTTTCCAAACATTGATTTTATTCAAATCTTACAAAATAATCTTTCAAGCCTGATTGAATTGTTTGAAAAAATAAAATTCTGAGGGTAATATATGTCATTCTTAATTGTTGATATTCTCCCTGTTTAATGACAGTTGTAAATTTTCCAATTTCGCCAAATCTACGCTATCTGCTGCTTAAGTATAATCTGAGTTTTCTCTCTCTTTAGAGGACGCATCTTGCTGTCAAGTTAATCCCCAAGTAGTTATAATCCCTTATTGTGACCTGGATTTTCAATAGGTTTGTCAATCTCTGCCTTTTGTCTTATAATGTGTTCTTTGGTCACGAATCTGTGTCTTATGTTTTATGTTCAAAGCCAAGCCACCTTTCCATATGTCTCTATCTTTCATCAATTTGTGCGTTTCTGATGGATCTTCTAAGATGAAACACCAATCATCATGCAAATGCTTGCAATTATAAATTCTTCCTTTTTAATTTTTCATGCCTATTTGTCCTTTTGTCTCTCTAATATTTCTGTTACACTTCAAAGTTAACAACAAAGGTGACAAGTGGTATCCTTGTTTCTTGTTCCTTTTCTTATATCAGTACGTCTGTCAATTCTCCCTCTATTCATTACCTTATGCCTGTCTTGCTATATGAGTGTATAGCGTCTATGTGCTTGAAGTAAATTTGTTACTTTGACGTAGCCGTCTGTTTCCAGCAAGTACGAACATCGAATCGCCAGTTACATTATCAAAATGCCATCTCTGTGCATCTTGGAATATCAAAGCCATTTGCTTATTTAGGATGATGCCTCCATTAGTTTCCAAAGTGTCCAAAAATACTTTCATATTGATCTCTTAATTTTGTCTGTTGGCAGGAAATCACATTTTGGATCAGGATGAATAAAACTGTTTAAATATTTTTTAAGTCTTTTCTGCCAATGTTGAAGCCAACAATTTTATAATCTGCATTTAGTAAAAACAGATTAATAGTTTCTTATAGATCGGCCTCTTTTGGAATAAGTGTGGTTTGATCATGCAGGTGCTCTATTCAAAATCCAAAAAAAAATAATACTTAGATTCGTTTTAAGTTAGAGAAAAGATATTCTTTACTGAAATGAAGTCGGTCAGCAACCAAAGAACTTCTGAATCTGAAAACTTGGCGCAGCAAAATCACTATAACAAAGGATAGGAAATGTTCCCACCCCCAATAGTTCAGATGAAAACTTCCAATTAGAAATTGTGAATCTATATCATGTGGGCATCTTCAGGTGATGATGAGGCCTCTGTCCGTTAGACCTTGGCATCATATTTGACTACAACGCGTTGCACGTTGCGCAAGAAAAAGGAAAAGCTAGCGAGAAAATAGAAACCTAACTCTGATGTATGTTTCCCCCTCTCACTTTACACCACAGAAAATGTAACATCTCCAGCACACTCCCAGACTCATCCCCTCCTCCCCCCTGTTCCTTATGACAGCCAAAAGAAGCAAAGCATAGTAGAAGATCTTGAAGGCTGACATTCGGCCCTCCTAGAAAAAGAAAACCGTCAGGGCCTAAAAGACTGAGAGCAGGAAAAAAAATAATATATAAAAAATAACCTTAATCATTAGACAATATACAAATAGAATACACTCCTAGGGTTCTATCAGAGATCTTGGTAACGAATGCGTTTGATTCAACTTAGGAGCTTTAACGCTCGTGTTTCGTTAACCCATTCGGCTTCTGAGAAGGGAAGTGGTATTCTAGGCTACAAGATACTGCAGCTGAACCCCTCCATTCTGCGAGAGTCCAGAATTTACTTTAACTTCAAATGTTGTTCACCCTCAATCAGTATTGTGTGGAGGCTGTTCAGTTTGACAGTCTCTAACATCAGAAGTATGTCAGGTTTTACCAATAACAATGGAACACCGGCATGAATTGCACTTGTAAAGAGTTTTTCCGGTAAGTTCAGCTGGACTGTGTACAGGGATTTATAATCCGCTTCAAATCGTGAAAGACCAACATATTTAGGGACCAAGCTTCTGTCCGATTTTTGGAGTGGTTTGACAGTATCTGCGTGGACAGCGAAAAACTTTGTTGCCTACTTTATATTAAATTCTGTGGAGATCTTTTCTGTCTGCAACTTCGTTTGAGCTTGATGGGCCTCATCTATGTTTACGTGTTAACTGGCCAGTTCAGTTTGGAGTTGAGTTAGTCCATTATCTAACGACTGGATGTTAGGCCTTTCACGAGAAAGTTCAGGTAATGGGTATCAAACAAATTTGTCCTGAGCATACTTTAAATGAGTAAATCCAGTACTACTATGTACGATTGTTATATGCCACTCAGCAAATGGGCAGTAGGTCGGGCCAGCTATCTTATTGATAATTTATATAACATCGAGATACTGTTTCCTAACACTGCGTTGCGTCCTCTCACAGGCCCCATTGGTTTGGAGGGGGTAGGTGGATCTTAAGTCCTGGGGCGCGGCCCTACTCAACTTCAGGAACTCTTTCCAAAATTTGGAAGTTAAATTGACCCTCGTCAGAGATTATGCGTTCCCGGAACGCCATGTAACCTATAATTTATATTGTGAAAATAAACAGTTTTAGCCAAACGTCCTTTGTAGATGCAGAATTCTTGCGACACAATGTGTGCAATGTACTTGTTGGAAAACAAATCGATTACCATCCAAATAACCGTGTTTCCACTGCTTTCGGGCTAGTTATTCTTTGCGAAGCACAAACGTGAACAGCTAGCTACATTAAGCTTCAATGTCCTTCTTCAAGTAGAGTCACCAGCACTTGCTGCTTTAAACCAGGATGTAAAGGTTTTCACAAAATCCCAAAACTGACCAGCTGCTTTAGAATCATTAGCTTGTTGTAGTATTCTGGCCCTCACACCTGTGGCACATACAAACTTAAGTCCCCCACCCAAGCCAAAACCATTTCTAACCATATCGTCATTCGAATGAGGCCAGGAGACCAATCATCAAGTCTTTAGGCTTCTTTTTAGTTGTGCGCGTGTAGAGTCATTCGAATAAATCCACTTCTGTTTCTCCTTTTGCTCGGTGGTCACTGAGGCCAGCAGATGTATTGGTCGAAACAATTGGGAACACACGGCCATACCCAAAGCTCCCTCGGCCTCCCCTTCTTTCAGGACCCAACCACCCTACCCCAACCGCCCACCCCGTCATAAGGACCGCCAACACCACCCCTACGCGAACTTCAGCCCCACCTCCGGCCATGCACCCACCATAGGCAGTCCTCGCCTTTCATTGCGAACCCTCAACCACCACAGCGCCCCAAACGACAGACCCCTGAGTACTTATCACTTCCTGGCGATATTATTATATGGGGTTAGTTTAGAAGAGAGCTCCGCCAATGATCTTCCCTCCTGGAATTACTTCAGTGAGAAATGAAAACCGCTTTGAAATCACTGGGCCCAGCGGACTTGTTAGGGACAGGCTTCTCGGGTGCGTATTTAAGGCTTCCAAATCTTTTATTATCAGATCCATACCTCAAAATGGATGTAGTTGCTCCCTTCAGAATGTCTCCAGGTCGAGTAAGCCAACAAACTGCAAAAGCTTCCTTTTCCAGATGGCCACTTCTCCGTTTCAGGACAGTTCTGACGGAGAGTAGTACGCACAGGCTGTTTAAAAGTCCCTTCTGTTGATATTGAAGTAACACCGCTCTCCACGGCCACATCCAACCCGCATCGGCTTGGATCACAAAGGGAGCCTCCATGTCCAGGTGCTTTAGCACTGGCTTCTGCCAGAAACAAGTTGTTTAGCTTTTCCAAAAAGCTCTTGCACTCCATGGACCCACTCCAACGCTTGCGTAGGCCTTGGCTTCATCTCTCCTTAGTTTTTAAGAGATTGTGAGATGGCATTGCTATCTTAGCAAAAGCCGGGGATAAATTGCGACGGTAAAATGTGCAAATTTCAGAAGCTCTGAGTTGTTTCTGCGTATGTGGGGAGGGCCATGTCCAAATACGGGCACGCACGTTCTCTGGATCCATTTCTATGCCCTCAATTGAAATGCGATTTACCCGCCAATAGTCAATTTTCTCCTTGATGAAATTCACACCTGGGACAGTTTAGCAACAACTTAGCGGATAACTACAACCCCCCGGGTATAATGTTCATGTAACAACCTGATTTGATCATCTGCATGAATACAGCTGGGGCCCTTTGAGAGGCCAAAGGAAGAATGGTTGAATTGGAGCAACCCATCGGGCAGTTAAAAGGTCTTCTACTCATCCCTTCCTTAATTCGAATCCTGGTAGCTATGCTTCTCTCAAATCCAATTTCATGAAAATCTTTCCCTTTGGCCCAGCATGTCCTCAGTCAAAGGGAGGGGGTACACATTTTCCACGGAAATGGCATCTCAAACTTTCTGTAGTCCCACGCACCAAGCGTTTGGAGCCATCTTTCTTTTCACGGACAAACAACACTGGGACCGCTACCCGGGCTTAGCAGGTTGGATGAAACCACGTTCCAGATTCTTTATCTATAAAATCTTAGCTCCTCTAATTTCATAGACTGTCATTGAGATTAACTTTTGGTTTCAGGAGCTTCACCTAGGTAAAATTTTAAAGCACAAAGATCTGTTGACCAGTGAGGGCGGGGAGCTCATCCGTGTCTATTCATCTGAATACTTCCTTTAAATCCCAAGATATTTTGGAGCTTATGCTTCAATCGGATTCTGAAGCTTCAGTGACACGTCCCTCCTTTTCCAGTCTCTGTGGTGCAGCGTAATGCGCAAACGGACTCCTTTTTCCAGTTAACCCTGGGGTTCCATTTCGGAGCCAGGGTAATCCACAGTATTTAAACGGTTGCGCCATCCCAGGGCCACAATAAAGCGCAGGTTCTCATTCATGCTCTCCAATAGTCATTTCCGCAGGTCGTGATTAAAATGTGCCAGGGCAACCCAGCCACTGGATCCATCTAGTTGGCCAAAGGAAATGGAATCTTCAAAGGGTTTGTGTTTTAAGCCCATTTTCTCCACTACTCCCGTGTTGATTACACACCTTGTGGCACCTAGAGTCTAGACAGAGCTCTAGCACGTTTCCCCTTCACCCCTGAAGTGAAGTACCCTCAAACTCACCGAATGGCTCATAGAGGCCTCCGTTTGGATTACCAGGGAAAGTCAGTTTTCCGATCGCTAATCGCTCTCTTCAGGGGTAGTCAGGTTTCCGACCTCCTCTCCCACGAGGGGCGACCTCTGCAACCTCTTTCATCTTTAGACGCCGCTTCGATGAGCTTCGCTGGGGATTTATTTCAGGGTTCGTTCCCTCCTTGTGCGCGCCCCTTTGGTTCCAGCTTGACTTTGCAGGTTTCACAGCCGGGTGACCTTCCTATCCCGCATCGACAACATTCAGGGGGTTGCGTCTTTGCCCGCCACTCCTCCCCTCTGAGGTTTGGGGACCTCTTGAGACATGGGGGAAAGGTTGCTCCACCCAGAACCATCCCCACCGTTGCTTCAGGTTAAATCAATTTCCACTGTCTTCTGCCAGCAAGTACCACATCCTGCAAGTCATCATGTCTCTTCTAGCAAATGCCATCTCTTGCTACACCATCTGTCGTTAATCCATCTCTTAATGCTTCTATCAGGGCTTCCTGGGACCAGCTCTGATATGACCTGCTAACTGTCTAACATTCTGGGGTAGTCAGCACGGACCTCCGCCCTGATTGTATGTCTTCATTCCTATCCGGGGCCTTGCGCTCGCCAATGGGTCCTCAAACCTACCCGCAGCACCAGTCGATGAACAGGTTATAATTCATTCAACTGGGGAAAGCGAATATCATTATTGCAGGGTCACCATCCACCTCTGCAGCTGATTCCCTCCAGAGCCCTGCGGTAACACATCTCACTGTTCTGCTTCTGAGAGAAAAATCCTTCCCGTATATTCTTCCATAGAGCTCCAAAAACTTGGCGTTAGGAAGAAAACCCAAGGCTTTTTGGGATTCCCCTGTATCTTACTTCTCCACAGAAGCAACTTAGCAGCTCTACGCCTTCTAGAAGTTTATACCATCCTTCTGGGCCCCGGGGCGCTGTGGCTTCAGGTTAATTTATGGGAGAGGGGGCTGCTTGCTTCTTCTAGCTGGCTGCTCCCCCTCCCTGCATACTTCTGTGCAGTTGGGGTTGTTCAAAGGCTTGCATTAAGAGTCTCCTGCGCCATTGATCCAGTAAGAGTTCCTCTCTTTTCCCCTCTTGCCATGAGACTCCTTCTTTTCCACGCGGCGGCGTGCGTGTGATCCCGGTGGGGTGTCCTCGATCTTTCCCAGCCAACCCCACGCGACCATTGGGCTTCACAGCTGGAATTCCTTCCATTGAGCTCTGCTAACAATTCAAGCTCCTGTACAGCAAAAAATTCTTGCCTCAATGCTCCCAGCATCTTCGCTGGTCCCACTGTTGAAGATGACATGATGTTCAGGCCCCCTTGAAAAAGTGGTGTTTTCTCCAGGTGGGCTGTCGTTAGATTCAGAATAATGTCATGAGGTGGCTCCATTCAAAATCAAGAAAGAACATACTAGACTCTTTAAGTTAGAGAAAAGATATTTTTTACGAAAATGAAATGGTAGCAACCAAAGACATCTGAATCTAGAAATTAGTGCCGCAAAATCAATATTACAAGTCGATGGAAATGTTCCCACCCCAATAGTTTCAGATGAAACTTCCAATTACGAATTCAAAGGGAATAATTGATCATGTGGGCATACTTCATGGTGATGATGAACCTCTGTCCTTGACCTTGGGATATTTTCGATAAACAGGTGCAGATTTGCGCAGAGAAAAGAAAGCTAAGCGAGAAATAGAAACCTAACTCTGATGTATCGTTCCCCCCTCCCATTTACACAACAGAAAAATCTGTAAACATCTCCCAGCACATTTCCCAGACCTCATCCCCTCCTCCCCCGTTCTATATGACAGCCAAAGATGCAATAGCGATAGGTAGAAGATCTTGAAGGCTGATAGTAGTATAAGCTTCTAACCATGTTTTAGGTATCACTCTACTTTAACATAATTCATAATGACTCTCTAAGAATGAAAGATTCAACGATTCTTATCATGTTTATAAAATTCTGCCGGAAGTCCATCCTGGCCTGGCGCCTTTCCATTATTTTGCTCTTAAGTTGCTTCAGTTAACTCCCATCACGTTATATGCTTTCTAACATTGTTCAATCTCTGTTGTTTGAGATTCTATTCCTCATCAAATATTTTCTTGTGTGTATAATTTCTCATGATATTAGTCTCATATGATTTCCTTCTTCTCTCTCTACCAATAAACAAACTTGGCCTGCTGTTCATCTATTAGGGCATATTTTTTCCTGATTCCTTTTCTTTCTCAATATTTTATTGCTAAACTGGTTTATTTGCATCTTCAATAGTTCTGTTTCGCACCCTACTAATTTTCTTGCTATCTTCTTTTTCTCTTAGACCCATTTTATGGTTTGTGGTTGTAATTCATTTTTAACTTAATGTCCTTTTCCTGTGGCATTTTACTACAGCTCTTTTCAAGTCCTTACTCATCCTTCAAATCCTTGTCCGAGGCTATTCTATTCATGTTATTTGCTTTTCCTTATATAGATCTTTGATCAAGCATTGGAATCAGCCTTCATTGTATCCCAGCATTCTGATTGATGTAATCTTCTTTTTTGTTTTCCCCCTAAAGAAAAAAGCCATTCTTCTCCATCCACGTATAGTCTTTTTCCCTTAACAATCAGTAGCTATTTAACGTCCATCTAGATTCTTCTTCTTTGTCCTTTCCATTTAATTGTCATTGGATTGTGGTCTGCCCATACTTGTTTCAATATGTTACTTCTTGAATGTTACGTTACAATTCTGTTGACATCCATATCAATCTTTCACTGGACCATGATAAATGTATCTATTTGAATAGAAAGTGTATTGTTTAGTTTTAGGATTTCTTTCTCTCCATGTATTTTCTTAAGCTTTATTTCGCTCAACATTTTAAAACGATTTAGGGAGCAGTCTTTGTTTTTGCTTTGTTGTTTCGTGCTGTATAAGCCAGTTTTATTATCTACAATTCCATTTGAATCTCCCATCAAAACCTATATTGGCATAGTCCAGTTCAATTATTTGCATGTGTAATTTTTTTGTAAAAATTCTTCTTGATTGTCATTCTGGACATAAATTGCAATCAGGAGTTTTTATATATTATTGTCTATTCTTCACCATTACGTATTCTTCCATCATCATCAATATATCATTCGTTGGGATAATATCCTATTAATATACAAGACCACACCTCATTTCTTTACGAATTGTGATTCAAAGAAAGTAAATATTGTCCCTATTTTGGCGTGTCTCAGCATTGTTCAATGTTGCATTGATGTGTACTTCTTAGCAGACAATTACTATCTAATTTCCTCTATTTATGAAAAAGTTTCCTTCATTCATTTACACTGAATTAAGTCCATTTTATATGACTGTGAGTAGTTTTTTTTCTTCCATGGTTAAATTTGTCGGTTAGGTTTAACAGCTCTCATTGATCTTAGTTCGCTGTTTGTTCCTACTTCCTCCTTTCCACCTACTGGCACCTCTTCTTCTTTTCCATTTCAGTCTTTGGTATTCTTTTGGAATTCAATTAGCTGAACTTTTCTTTTTTCTGCCTCTTTCATCCTCTTTAAAAATTCTGCGTAAAAATGTTCAGGCTTTTCACTTGGAATCAATCTGTATCTCTTTTGCCATCTGTGAACATTAAACCTTCTGGAATGCAGCTACCATAATTCACCTCTTTGTAAGTGCAGTTTGTCAAGAATCGGTATTCTCTTCTCTTCTCATCTCTCTCACTCTTCTGGGTACTTGTTTCAAGACCACAATCTCCTTTTCCTTGTATTTCAATGTTTTCTCTCTTGCCACTTGCAGAATTTGCAAGTGGCAAATGCCTTCCTAAATATTAAAGAGATGATTATGTACCATCAAGTGATTTTTAGCTTGACCCATATAGATAGATTTTCTCCATAATGATCTGTTAGGAGGAAGTCATTAAATGCTTTTTGCGTCTTTTATGATTATTTTTACTCAGTGATTCTAAAAAAGTTGTGTCAAGCAATTTGATGTTCGTGTAGAGAAAGAAAGGATGTCACATGGCAGCTGTATTAATTTATAGGTAACAATGGTATCTCCGAGTCTGTCAGATTAAAGTAAACAGACTCATTTAAGTAACTGAATTTGTCAAAATAAAATATATTACTGTCTCCATAATTTTATGTATTTTGATGTGGCATATTTGACAGTTAATGTGGCCTAATATATCAGAAATATACCATTTGTCAAAAATGGTGTAGGGTCTCCCGCTTGGGCGGGGGGTTGGATTAGATGACCTACAAGGTCCCTTCCAACTCTGATTATCTGTATCTATCTATATGTGTGAATTTAACTACAGTATCTGGGGAAAAAAATAAATCCTTTCTTCATCCATGGTTTTGGATTTAAGAAAAAAGACTCATATTTCATTGAGCTTCTCAGTTATGGCCAAAAGTAGTATGAAAAAAAAAGTAAAGCATTATTAATTGGCAGTTTATTATTTGAGATACAAAATGCCTAAATTTATTGTTAATAATAATAAGATATATGGTAAAAATTGAAATATGACCCTTAAAAACCCACCATCTGCTCTTTTCATGTGAAGTGTCATCTAAAGACAAAATAAATCAAAGAAAGCTAGACTCCAGAGCTTTGTAGCCCTGAGCCAACACATTTAATATGTTGGAATGGCAATCCAAGAGAAAGCCTAGAACTCAGTGCCTGGCATAATGGCTGGAAAACTATCTGACTGGAAAGATGATGTTGCCAAATTAGACTGTGCTCCAATTTTTGTCATGGCTAACCTCTAGTTCAGTAATCTTCTGAGCATGATGCTCTATACATTCTAAATTCAGTCCAAGGCAGAATGTTTCTTTCATCAAGTTGAAGTACAGATTTTGTGAGCTGCTGAAGGACATTAGCAAAGGCTACACATTGTAGACCTTTTTCCACAGCAGCATCTAAACAAGGAAGAGCAACAGACAGTTCCTATTAAGCAAGGCTCTGTTAAATTTCATGCCACATTTGTTTTCAAGATTGGCACTCCTTCTTTTGATCGATTAGCTTCAAAGATTCTTGAGGCGAAATAATCATTGTTTTGTAGCATGGTTTTTTAAAATTAACCACATTTTTAGTTAAAATAACTCTTATAAGCCACCTGGAATGCTTAAGATGACTGCTAATATAAATTAATGTACAATTATAACAATTTATAGATTGATATAAGTTGTAAGTTAAAATTAATAATTTAGCACATTATAATGTAACAGAATAGCATGGTGGCTCAGCAGTTAAGATACTAGGCTTGTCGGCTGGAAACCAGCACCCCAGGTTCAAATGCCCTTTGATGGGGTAAGCTTCCATCCTGCCCCAGCTCCTGCCAACCTAGCAGTTTAAAAGCATGCAAATACAAATAAATAGGTGCCACTTTTTGGGGAAGGTAGCAGCGCTCCATGATGTCATAATGGCCCCACATGATTACAGAAATATCTTGGATAGCACTCGCTCAATTGCCTTGAAATGGAGATGAGCACCCCCACCCCCCCAAAAGACTAGCAGATTAAAATCCACAGGCACTCCTGTAGCTTACCTTTTTATAATGGAGCAGGAAAAGAAGCAGAGAATAAAGAATATTGAATAAACTGCAGTTAATTCAAAAGGGAGAGGTAGTTAAAAATTAAATGCTAACTTCTCATATCAACATGGAAGCCAGAAATCATGATAGAGCTATTATTTCAATTAAAAACAAATAGAACCGTGAATTAATAGTAGTGATGAGTGAAGATTTGGTGGATAAAATGGACAACCTAAATGGTTGTGAACTATTTTTAGCAAGAAATAGTAAATTTTTAGTAAATTCAAATGGGAATGTGACACTCATAATATTAGGATTGGTTTTAAAAATACAAGAACACTTCATTAATACGATAATTCAAAAAAATAATCCAATGGAGGCAGAAATAAACTCGTTCAGTCTTTCCTGATGGCTATATTCAACCGTGATATTTTTATGGAAACAGCTACACAAGTTTCAGTTCTTATCTCAAGATAAGAACGTGCTGAATTGGTGTGGGGTATATTTGTAATGCTAGCTCCCGAAAATACATGTATCTGGAATCTATAAGGAGATAAAGCAGTGTGGCAAAAGGTTCTTTAGATTGGGACTTGTATTGATTTTAATTTTACATTTTATTCTTCCTATTTTTTTCACATTTTAAAAGTCATCAGTACAACTTAATATCTGTAACATATTTTTTAGGATCACCTGTTGTTACCTGCCACTACACACAATAAGACCAGGCGACCAAAGATGTCAATAGTGTTACCTGCAATAAATATCAGTGGTGAGTATGGAAGTTAACAAATTGTCAAAAAATCTGTTTGTTTCATGTCAGTCAAATTGTATCTGTTCAAGTTCAGTCTCTTCTGATGAGCTGTGGTTCAAATAGTAATATGGCTGTAATTTTGAATTTTATTTATTTTGCTTATACATCACAAAATTCACATGATTCATTCCAGTTTACATTCATAAGGGATATTAAAACAGAAACAATAATCATAACACTTACCAGCAGCATCAATCTAGCAATGGACAATGTGAGTTTTTAAAGAAACTGCAGAATAGATGGATGGATGGAAGGAGGAAGGAAGGGAAGGAATGAGAAAGAAAGGAAGGAAAGAAAGGAAAGAAAGAAAGAAAGAAAGAAAGAAAGAAAGAAAGAAAGAAAGAAAGAAAGAAAGAAAGAATGAATTCTTTATTGGTCAAGTGTGATTGGACACACAAGGAATTTGCAAATGTTCTCACTGTACATAAAAGAAAAGATACATTTGTTAAGAGTCAAGAATCATAAGGTACTTAATAGTCATAGAATACAATGTCTCCATTCTGGCAGGTTTCCAAAAAGAAATCATGGTTTCTGCTAATTTGACTTCTGATGGGGGGCTGCTATTCAAAGCCATCAGAGGAAAGCACCATTTTGGAGTCTTAATGAGTTGTATAAGAACTCAGGAGCCAAGATATTTATGGCCATAAAAATACAAACCTGCATTTCAAATTTTATACAGAAACCTATTGAAAGCTAGTGCAGTGCCCCCAGTTCACTATAGGCCCCCTAGCAATAGTTACTTCCATTCACCACTGCGCAGGCAGCTGTGTTTGGCAACAGTTGCAGCTTCTGAGTAACCTTGAAATTACAGCCCCATATAAAATACACTGCAGTAATCTAATCATGATCTTTTCATGAACACTATTGTAGGACCTTCCATCTCAGGTAGAAGTTGTACCAGACAAAGTTAGGCAAAGTCTTCTTAACCGTTCCTTGTAACAGTAGCATGAATCAATAAGAACACTCTAGTTATAGACCAGATGTTTCTGATGGAGTGCCATCCCATGTAGAACAACATTTGGACCAGCAGGATGGCTTGTGGACAGACACGGCTTCATCTGGTTAGACTTCAAGTTTAGTTTCCCTCTCCAGACCTTCAAAGTCATGACAAATCCAGTTCAGTCCAAGGGTGACAACGAACAATCAGCATATTGATGATGCCTTACCCAAACTGATTGATGACTTTTTCAATGGCTTCATATAGATACAGAGGAGAAGAGGATTTAGTTCTATAGGACTCCAAAAGGGAGTCTCCTGGTAGCTGACTTCTCCTTCCCCACTTACATGGATTGGAATTGCCCACTTAGGGAAAAGCAGAACAAATCTAATTTTGCTCTTTTGTTTTGCTCTAAATCAAACACAGAAAGATACTGTGGTTGATAGTATCAAGAGCAACCAAGAACTCAGGGAGGATCGCAGTGAGTGTTCTTCCACCATCCAGATCCTGGCAGAGAGTACCGCAATGAGTGACCGTTCCTGTTTTAGATGTCATACCCTGACTTGAAACCTAACTGAAAATGATCCAGAACATTTTTTTTGCTGAAGCAATGCCAACTTCTCAGAAATACCTAACTATACATTAGGTAGCCAGTATAGCTGAGTCCTGGTGGTAGACTGGTTAGAATACAGTATTGCAGACAAACTCTGCTCTTATCCTGTAGTTTGATTCTGACAGGGCTTGAGGTTGATTCAGCCTTTCATCCTTCCAAGGTTGGTAAAACGAGGACCCAGATCGTTGGGGGCAATAGGCTGACATTGAAAACTGCCCAGAGTGTGCTGTAAAGCAGCAGTCCCCAACCTTTCTGGTTCTGGACTGGCGCCAGTGGTAGTGGTTGGAGGTGGGGGGAAGAGATGGTTTTGCACAGGTGTGCGCCACTTCCACAAATGCAGCTTCACATGCTCACCCATTCCCTCTGGGCCACAGCTTGGCACCAGGCCGTGGGTTGGGGACCCATGCTATAAAGCACAATGAGGTGGCATATAAGTAAATGCTATTGCTATAGCTGAGTCCAGGGTGTCTCTTCAAGAATAAAAATCACTTTATGCATTTAAATATTTAAAACAATTCTTTTTCTAGATTAGTTCACTTCAAGATACTGATATGAGGAATCACATGATGGAATGCTTATAAAACAAACAAAGGAAGAGAAAAGTTGGAAAACCAATGCTTTCGATTTCATTGAGAGGCTCATATATGCATGTATGCACACACTCAACAATAGGGAAAGTTTGGGTGCATTTAAAGTGTTTTTAAATATCGGTATAACTTTGATTTCTTAGAATTTTTATTGATACTGCTCCTGTTTTCTATTTTAATATTATTTAATTTGGTCTTTTATACCATATTATTCAGTAAAGCACATAAAAAGTATTTTCTGATTAAAGATCTTGTGCAAAGAAAAGGATTAAAACTACAGCTTAAGCATTTTAATGATTGTATTTTCATAAACTATGAGAAAATGGGGATGATATTAGAAAGAAAAATGCCTAAGTAAACTCTCAGTTTAGCAGTCTTTATACTGATATTTTACAGCATTCTGTATTTATAGAGAACTTTTCCTCTAATTATTCAAGGGTTTACTCTGTTAATTAAATCATAATTTGATTTTGGCATTTGTTTGCAAAATATGTGCAGTAGAAGCAATTTCTAAGCAGACTTAGGCTTTCACACCTGCTGCAAGTAACTTATCACTTGCTGTTTGTACATCTGCTCTCGAGACATGTAATGCTATAGAAGCTCTCATGTTTCCATTGAAAATGTGTTTGTTGTCCCTTTCATTCCAAGATGAAGTTTGCCAAAAAGAATCAAATGGTGGTTTTGTTCCACCTAAAAAACATAAAAAAGAATCCTGGTGAATGTGCCCACAGGATCTTATGATTAAAAGGGTTATAGATTTGCTTTCTGATGCACTGATTGCTAAAGTAAAAAAGTATATTTATTAGAAAAATTAGATAACAAAATATGTTTTACAAACTAAAGAGAAACCGTGCAAAGACATAGATGATTGTGGTTATATTTGCTGAAATTTGATGGTTCAATAGTTCTCTATCTTATTTTCATTTTTGAAATCCAGAGCCAGATTATATATCTTATGGTGTCATATATGAATGAGGTTTCATGTTCTTTCATCCATTATAAGTATGCACACATGTACCATAACTCTCTGCTCTAGTCAGTAGTTTGCAGCCTGGGGAATTATCTGTTCATAGATAGCCTACCCAGCATAAATCTAAAGTATTTAAAATGTTCCTTATAACATTTATCTTATAAGAAAAAAACATTTATTGTATTTAATCTGCAAGAGAAATTTAATGGATCTCTACAATAACTGAGATTGGGCATGAAAACATACATATGGTCTAACATATGTCAGCAAGCGTGAGTCATATCTGTAAATCTGAATGGTTCTTTAATGTTGTTTAGGGTGTGGTATTATAATTCTAAGTAAGATTGTTTAAATCAGGAATGAGTGAACCTCCCCTGAATCACCTCTTCTGAATTCTATCTGAGCAGAAAAATCTTTTTGGATGGTCTCCAGAATGTTCAAAAGCAAGTCTTGGAAGCTTTTTCAGTATCATCTCTAAGTACTTGAAGTATTTCTGTAATTATCATATGAATTAACTATTGTTTTCTCTAATCTTTTTTATAGTCTCTGTAGAAAGGCATTGAAAACTTTCGAATATTTTTCCTGTTGAATGTTGAGATAGTTACTGAAGAACAGGTTTAATTTTTGTTGTCGGATTATTTTGCTTTTTGCTATTACTAAGATATGGATCCAGAAAAACTAATACTGGTGCCATAAAAATGCAGTATCTATTTCAGTAGTATGGTATTAATGTGTGACATCTTGATAACTGAGAGCATTCTTCCAAGATATCAATAAACTGCTTTCATTTTTAGTATGATGTCCTGAGCTGTCTTGAGTTAATTAGATCATTAATACAGACAGTCCCGGAGTTAAGAATTCAAATTTGTATGTAAGAGTCAGAAGTCACATTTACGCATAGATTGCCTATTACTAAAAATGGCAGATGGCTTTCTCTTTTCCCTGCATCAGTAGTTCATGGAAATACTGTGCAGTTACAGCAGTTTGTTGGCTCAAGGAAGGAGAAGGACATCTGCCATTTTTAGTAACAGGCAGTACGAGTTGTCTACAAGTCAGATGTTCTCAATCTGGGGACTGCCTCTACTTAAGGTTTGTGTAAGTTATTAATAATGATTTAGATGTATTAAAGTACATTAATGAAATCGCATTACCAGTTTGCTACATAAATCCCTGTTCAGAGTGATCATGTGTTAGCAACAATATATGGCAGAGACGGTGAAATGTTCTTAAGTTTCCCAGAAATCCTGCTAATTGGTAAATATAACTTCTTGATTCTTATCGAATATCTATGTATTAAAATGTAAAAAACAGATCGTCCTCAACTGTTTGGGACCAGAATTTCTAAGCAAGGCAATTGCTAAGTGAGTGGCCCTCGATTTTATTACCTTTTTTTTTTTTTGCAATGGTTGCTAAATGAATCGTTGTGATTGTTAGGCGAATCATGTGGTTGTTAAGTGAATCTGGCTTCTCACATTGACTTTGCTTGTTAGAAGCCATCTGGGAAGATCACAGATGGCGATCTTACGACTCCAGAGCACTGCAACTATCATAAATATCTGTCACTTACTAAGTGCCTGAATTGGATCACTACCTCTATAAGTCATGTTACTTATATTGTGAAATGCCATATTGAAAGTGACTTCCAAAATCTAATCTCAAACATCAATGATTTCAATCATAAAGATATTCTTTAAAATGTCTAGGTATCAGTTATATAACTTCAATTTGGTTGCTGTTCATCTTTCATGGTTCCTGGACACAAAACTCTTTCTTTTCTTTCATTGCCCATAGCTTCTTGTTAACATAAGGATTCTTGCCCCCAAATCTCAATATCTGGAAAAGTATTCACAGAGAGCATCATGTTTGTTTTGGAGTGTATTCATATTTTAATCTATATTTGGAGTACTTGCACTGATTCAGATAACATATTTATAAAGCAAGAATAAAAGAAAATGAAATTTAACTTCTAAATAAATAATTTTATAAATATCAGTTAGTTTTACAGTACTTTTATCATAAATAACATTTAATTTCTTTAAAACTTTTTTATAAAATGAATCAGTTATTCTGACATGTTCATAGATTAAGTTGCCATTAATGCACATTAATTTGATATGAGTTTCCCGTGTGCAATTAATCTTCCTGTCTGCCACGTTTCCCAGAGTAACTTAAACATCTGCTGTCATAATTTCTTGGTCTGTAAAAAGTTTTATGATTTTAAAACCTTGCTTATAGTGAAGAGACTGACATCTGCAGTTTAAAACAGAATCAAACCAAAACCTGCAGCTTTTAAACTATTCAAGATGAAAATAATTTTCAATTTACAACCACAATTGGGATTGAAATTTCCATTGGTAAGCGATGCTGTCCTTAAGTGAGTTGTGCCCAATTGTACCATCTTTTTTGGTAGGGGGTTTATTAAGCAAATCACCAAGCAAATTATACAGTCATTAAGGGGATAGGCTCCTCCCACAGGCTTTGCTTGTCAGAAAGTCTCAAATGGCTTTCATGTGAACCCAGGAGCATTGTACATGCCAGTTGATTGCCAAGCACCTAATTTGTGATCATATGATTATGGGGACAGTATGATGATCATAAGTGCAAGGATCGTTCATAAGTATTTTTTTTTCAGTGCTGTTGCAACTTCAAATGATTGCTAAATGAATGGTTGTAAATCGAGGATTGCTTGTAATAGCCCTTTTAAGTTCTTAGAAATCTGTGTACATATAGAAAGAGCTGTTCTTTTATCACACTGCAACCCAAATAACCAAGTCTGATTAAAAATATATAGATAACTCATCTACAGGCAAATTCTTATAAATAGCTTCAAAAAGTTATTTCATATAAAATGTATTTTATGTGCACTTTAATGGCAAAATATTTTCAACAACTGTATTGTCTAGTGATCCCATTATACAGGTAAGGTGACCAAGGCACCTTACTTCCAATGAACAAATCATGACTAGAAAAGAATATTGGATTGTAAAATAAGCCAGATAACTAAACTCTGTACTGGAAAGGGTTTATTTATTTTATTACTTTATAATATAAAATAGAAAAATAGAAAAGAAAATAGTAGGAAAAATAAGGAAGGGAAAAGTGTAAGAAAAAAAGGGGGGTGAGAAAAGGTGTTGACTCCCGACTCCCTTTGGTGCAGTAGAATAAGATAATAACATCAAACCTCAACTTTTTAATTTTACATAATAGTATAAACTAGCCATTTCTATAACAACAAACGTATCCAATTGGTAAAACCCAAAATCGAAGTTCATTTTTTTCTATCTCAAGCACAAACTCCAGAAGCGGTTTCCAAGTAGAAACAAAAGTAATTGTGTCTTTTTTTCTTTAATCAAAGCAGTCAAGTTTAGCCATCTCTGCTAATCCCATCAGTTTTTGCAGCCATTCATCCATTGTGGGAATCAAAGCGTCCTTTTGTTTTTGTGCATAAAGTAATTTTGCTGCCATCAATATGAATAGCACCAAAGTTCCAAAAGTCTTTTTCCATTAAACCCAAAATAAAAGTTTATGGTTTTATCTTTATATTCACTTTTAATATCTTATGCATTAGGATGTGAATTCTACTCCAGTATTTCTTTGCTTTGTCACATGTCCAACATAAATTATAAAACATCCCTTCTTTACTTTTGCATTTCCAACATTCATTTGAAATACCTTTATACATTCTGAACAACTTATCTGATGTTAAATACCAATGATATATCATCTTATACCGTGTTTCTCACAAAATAAGACCGGGCCTTATTTTTTTTTTGATCCCCGAAAAAAATGGCTAGGCAGTCTTTTCAGGGGTGACTTAATTTCCTCCCCCACCTAGAGCGGCCCATATGCACGTATCTCTCCATGAGGCCGTTTCTATCGGCTGATGAAAGCTCCCCGAAGGCAGAGTCCCCAGCCGCTTCAGGGTTAGGCAGTGTCTTTCAGGCGATGGAAGCTCCCCAAGGGCAGTCACCAGCCACTTCAATTGGCCAGTACAAATGGTCTCGGGGCAAGCGCACACACACACTCTCCTCGCCACGAGGCTGCTTCTATCGGTCAACAAAAGCTCCCTTGAAGGCAGAGTCCCCAGCTGCTTTGGGTTGAGGCATGGCTGCCCGTGTCCCCTTGCTACTAGGCAGTGTCTTTCGGGCGATGGAAGCTCCCCAAGGGCAGTCAACAGCCACTTCAATCGGCCGGTAGAAGCAGTCTCGGGGCGAGCGCACATACACACTCCCCTTGCCACGAGGCCACTTCTATCAGCCAATTGAAGTGGCTGGTGACTGCCCTTGGAGAGCTTCCATCACCCGAAAGACACTGCCTAATGGCAAGGGGACACGGGCAGCCACGCCATGCCCCGAAGCGGCTGGGGACTCTGCCTTCCAGGGAGCTTTCATTGACTGATAGAAGCAGCCTCATGGCAAGGGGAGTGTGCGTGCGCTCACCCCAAAGCCTCTTCTACTGGCCGAAGTAGCTGGTGACTGTCCTCGGGGAGCTTTCATCGCCCGAAAGACACTGTTTAATGGTGAGGGGACACGGGCAGCCATGCCTCGCCCCAAAGCGGCTGGGGCTCTGCCTTCGGGGAGCTTCTATCGGCTATTGGGGTATTCTAGCCTAGGCTACCTGCAGGGCACCCCTAAAGGCAAGTTTTCTCCCCACCCCACCTCCCCCTCCCCCCAGTTCTCTTCACCTCGTGTAGTTCTCAAGAACAATGTGAGAAATGGGGAAATGCATGGATTAAATAGGCCTAAATTTTGGGGGTGGGCTTAATTTCACCTCACGCCTAGAAATCATGTTGGGCCTTCCTATTGGTGGAGGCCGTATTGTTAGAGAAACACGGTAAAAGTTGTCTTTTAAGTTATAATTTAGTGTAAATTTTAATCTTTCATCCACATATTCTTCCATTGTTCAAGCATTACATTATATCCAATCATTCAGTGCTTCACATATTCATTTTCCAAATACAAATTCAATAACAATTTATAGACCATAGCAATAATATGTTCATCACTACCATACAGTAGGATTTCCAGTTCATTTTTCACAAAATCAAATCCATATTTTTTGATGGATTTAAATCTTTCAATTGTAAATATGTAACCAATGGCAGACGTGTCCTTCTGATTCTGATCCTCCTCCTTAGACTTAAAGGTAGGATCACCAAAATTAAAAAATATTTGACAATAAGTTCACCAGTCCGGCTTTACCATCATTTCTTTTCTAAAAAAAGCTAAAAAGGGGGAGGGGGCACCCAAAGAGGCAAGTTCACAGAAAAGCTTGTTTTATATTTATTCCAGCTCTTAGGATGGCACGTCTAACAAAATAGTTATTAAAATCAACATTTATTTTAACCTTGTCATATCATAAATAGCCATGCCACCTAAATCTTTTTCTAAAAGACATGTGCATATCTACTATTCTGGGAAGGGAATGTTCTGGATAAGAGCGAGACTAGTCCCAAAATGGCCAAGAGGTATAATGCAGTGCACTGCTGCAATACTGTATCTACACCAGCTGCTGACTTAGCCTCTACTCTAAATATCTGGGAGAGCTCACTATTTCCTGACCTAAGACAATCTATTGTAATAGTTTTTTCACAACTGTAGGAGATACACCTTTCTCTTAACATTTAGGCAACACCTTGTTTTGGTTTTGTTCTAATTTTCACCCTTTCCCTTTAGGTTTTTTACCTCTGGTGTAATAGGAAATGAATCATTTTCTTCATAACAAATCTTTAGAATTTCATTGATATTAATGCACTTAATCCTATTCTTAATCCTTCACTTAATCCTATTCTTTCTAAGATAAATATATCTAATTCTTTGGCCTTCATTTTTCCATGCCTTTGCCAAGTTATGACCAGCTTAAAATACCTGAAATATACCTGCATTGGTTTTGCTGTCAAAACTTTGTATGTGTAATTACTGACTCCAAGCTGTTGTAGAACCATAAATGAGCACTGTTGATTACATAGTTTAAAAGGAAAAAAGTCATTAGATGAATAGAGAGATAGATGGACAGATGGAGAAGGAGAAGTTGAGGAAGAAGGAGAGAGTTGTTCTAGAAAAGGAATTAACAAAATGCCTCGAGTAATAAATGTACAATCCCTGTTTTTTTTTTAGTGTTTTCTTAATGGTAGTATTTAATCAGCTGTGAATCCATCTTAGAGGAATAGTCATGCTATTATATGTCAACAAAGATATTGCAGAAGTTTGTGGCAGAGTTCATCCTCATGGATTCTATATTTGGTTCTTGCTAAAACATTGAGGTCTACCAACTAGCGCCAGACAGAAAATGATTGAATCTAAAGGCATAATCTGATATCCTCATATGCGTGTGTCTGTGTGTGTGTGTGTATTAAAAGAATTAAAAAATTCTTTTTACATACTTTAGCAGATTAAACACAATGTTTTATAAAGGAAAACAATCAGAATGAGAAACAATAAAATTATGATAGTCTCATTAAAAAAAACGACAAGACATATCTTAGACATACAGTATATGGCAATTTATTCCAGTCTACTTTCAGTTCACCATATCATAGGAGACCTGGTACATGATAAAATCAAAGTGTACTGTATTGAGAGCTTTTGAACAGTTTTTTTTATGTTTGAGATAGGATTGGCTCAAAATGATATATTCATGATAAAAGTAGTAATTTTTATAAATATAAAAATAATACTTAATATTTTTATAAATATTCAAAAACAGTTTAATCATCAATTCTAATTTTTTGGCAAAAATTTAGGACAAAATCTAGGACAGTTTCCTAGAATCTCACTTGTTGAACAGTTTACTCAGATTAAAAGTAATCCTTTGTGCCAGGGACAAATGTCACAGAGTTATCTTTATAGGATTTATTAAAGTGAAATGAATAGACTTTTCAGAATGTCAGCAGCTGAATTATTGTCTCTATAAGAACCAATTTATTTACTAAGACATTAGACAAAGCCTTTTTTCATTTCTTTCTAACAGCTTTCGTGAGAATTGGTGAGGAGATGGGATTTTCTTTTAATGATAAGGAGATGAGGTTGCAGGTATCTATTTACTCAACCCAATCTCCTGAATCCTTATCAATCTGAGAATGGACACTTGATTTCCAAGAATTTTCAAAAGAGCTCATTTTATTCTTTCATGTTTTTCTAAATCTCAGATTCTATCAGTTTTACTCCAGGAATGTTAGAAGCACATTTGTAACATTTTTATGTTTATGTTAACTAGCAGCAGTCTTATTACTACTGTAGTAAACTATCTAGAATTGGCTCACTTTGTCCCTGTATCTAACAAACATAGCCTTGCAATGGTGGTGAATAACTGTAGCTTGGATGTAGGATGAGGGTGGAGGTTCAGTCTCCAAGCTTGTGGGTTGGTTTCCAAATGTTTTATTACCAGGCTACCAGCAGAGTTTAGGAGTTGTCAGTGTCAGTGTTCTTTTGTTTATAAGGGCTTTGTGTGGTCAGTAGGTCTTGTGATGAGGAGGTCATGTCAGGTGACGGTCTTGTGATCGGTCAGGTGTAGGTTGCATTAAGTGAAGGTCTTGTGATGGGTTAGGTATGGCTCACATCAGGTGAGGGTCTTGTGTTGGGTCTTGTGATGGGGAGGTCACATCCAGTGAGGGACATTGTGAGATGAAGTGCTAGTTGGAGGGGATTGCATGGGTTAGTTGACAGTTGGTGCCAACCTCACTAGAAAAAAACTTGGCAAGCTTCTCGGTGACAAAGCTTGCCTGTTTTTAATAGTTACAACCGTACAAAAATTATCCATCCCAAAACAAGCTTGTAGTAAAGAAGGAAAGCAAGATTCTGGCAGTCTTCAAAAAACTCAGAAGAAATAGGACATCTCTCCCCCACTCCCTTTTTCAGTTCTGTTGTAACTTTGAACGATCACTAAAGAAATGGTTATAAGTTGAAGACTATCTGCAATGCTAACCCTTTGGAAACTGGTACTAGGATAAAATGCAGCAGTGTATACATGCATTCCTTCCCTTGCTGGAGTACTTGTAACATTTTACTGGTGATTCTTCAAGTGTTTGTTTCCAATGTCTTGTGAATATGAATTGAGTGTTATTTCATTTGGTATATCAACTTCCCTTCCAAGCCATTTTTCAGAATATTGAAAGCTCTGGTGTCTTGCCATCCACTGTTGGATGTTGGTCAACTGGGTCTGGAGACTGAAAGACAGATTTGAGAATGTTCCTTGGAAAGCTGGGCTTGAGCAGATTGGAAGATGCTGTGGAGGAAAGCAGCTGGGCTTTTGGTCTCTGGGAAGGGAGAGTTGAAAAATCAGGAAGTGGAGTAGGGATGGTGCCTTTGGATGAAGAGGGCTGGATTTCAGCACTGACCTTCCCTTTTTTAAAAAAATGTGCCTAAATTTCAGTGTATTACAGATGCAAACCAAGCAGTATTTTCACCTCAGTGAGTAAGAGAGCAACTTGTAAAACAGACCAAAAAATGATTAAGTTATTTTTGTGTATAAAGATTACTAAATCTGTATAACTTAAAAATTCATATGTGTTTAGTCATTTGGACAGGAAACAGCAGAGAAAAGAAAGAATAAAGCAAATTCTGCAGGGAATTTTCATCCTGTCTTGTTTTTCTAACTTGCCGCCTTATGTATTAAAGCAGCAGGAAAGCAATTTTAGAGGTAATAGAAGTAGCCTGACATGTTAACATATATAGAAAGAACTGGTAATGAGCCTCTGTTTTGGACAGGGTCTCTTTTTCCTTTCTCCCATGAAAGATATTGTAATAGCGTTAATCCAAACACAAATTTGGTAGAAAGGTTGAAGCATAAATTAATCAGTTAGGTTTGCAGATTCATGCAGTTGGCCCACCTCAGAACTTCACATAAACATTTATTCCAGGCTCTGTATATAGCTATATATATGCATTGCCAGTTTCTTGCCAAAAATGGGGATGAAAACTAGTTTGAGAACTGAATTAAAACTGAGGAGCTTTATAAACAGTTTTCTTGATAGGGTATGTTCTTTGATTTTTTTAAATTGTGATTTCCTTGTCATTCAATTTAACAACTGACAAGATTAACATCTGACAAGATGTTGGCAAAAATTTAGTTTGAAGCTCACAGTATAGCTGTGAGAATGCCTGGTAGCCACATATTAGGTTTTTCATTAGCATAACCAATTAACGTATTTGTGCATCTGTTTTTTCTAGAGAGCATCATCTTTATTTTAATTCAGGCTTGTATCCATTCTTGTTTGTTTGTTTCTTTTTCAATAGGTACAACATATATACTGTATTTGAATCAATCTATTTCAAACAATAATCAGAATCCAAAAGGAAAGGAAAAGAAAGGGAAGGGAAGGAGGAATTACAATACAGATAAAAGCCATAATAAAACACACCCTAAGATAATACTATTTTTAAGAATGCCATTTTATTATTACAGCATAGCACTTTGGTGCCAAAAAAAAAAATATAACCCACAACCTCCTTGTGATCTGACATCAGAGCAATGAAATTCTTCCTGGCATTTTAGGAGAGAAATGACTGTACCTGGCTCTGCCAAGATGAGGTAGAGGGGGTAGTGTAGTTTATTGTTCATGTTTATTGATGTCTCAGTTTCTCCAAATACTTCAGCTTTGAGGATGTTACTGTTCAAAAACACAAGGTAAGGCATTGCATTGAGCTAGTCAGCTGGGCAGTTAATATATCTATGTACTAGTAGTGGATTTGTTTGTAAAGCAAGATAAAGTATATTTCGGCAGGATTGTTTTATAACTGGAAGAACAGATTTAGGAACTAGAAGGAGTGTTACATGTTTTGCTTTGCTTTGCTTTGGAATTCTGTGCATAGATTGTTCAGTTTTCCACTCTTGCTGTATTAAATTGAATGTTTGGAAGAACTCTGCTCCAAATGTCATCCCTTGAGTTTTAGTCTATCTTTAACATATTTTTTACAATGGAAGTGAAAACATATTTCATCAGCCAATCCATCTTACAGTCCATCTTTTCTCCCTCTTGTGCTGCTGCGAAACAAAAGTACCATTTTAAGGAGACTAGGAAGTGGGGTATCTAGTTCATATAATGTGGACAGCTATTTTCTTGTCAAAAAATCTATTTTCAACACAGTTGAAAATGTAAATAAATTACATAATGTTAAAATCAAAATTAAACAGGTTAGAAATGTGTGAAATCCTCTGATGCTGTTCTATGCATTAACTTTTTTCTGAAAAGAGTCTGTTTCTGCCCCTTCTTAGCCTCTGCAGGTGTGGCTGCAAGTCTGCAGGCCAAGGAGCATGACAGATATTACATGGCAGTGGCCTGCTAGTAAGGGTGTTTCTATTACCACCCAGTACACTTAGCTACATTCCTTACTCAGTTGGGATTTGGGGTCCACAATCCCATTCTTAGCTCATGGGCTGTACAAAACCAGGCGGTGGGCCAGCCTTAGCCCTGAGCTTTGCCAGACTTGTTTGGTGATTCTTCAAGAACAGCTAGCAGGGCTGGCAATAGGAACTGCTCATTTTGTTGTGGTTTTTAAAGTCACTTTATTTGCTGGAACTTTTCTTTGTTCCAAGATCTACCTGTAATAATTATACTGCTGACACAATGGTTCTCAGAGTGGCTTATTTTTTAAACTATTGTTTACATAAGAAATGATAAGGATATGTGGTATGAGGGCACTGAATATTATTTCATCTCTGAAACTAATCATTTATTTTTGCATCAAAATAAATCAAAATTTAAATATTCATTTTGATTTGTAGCAGAAAAGGTAATATAAAATGTTATATAAAAATTTAATGCAGTATGAGTTGTTATCAGCTATTGGAAACAGTACATGGCAAATATTTATCCAAGTGCTTATTATATTTCACAGTATATATCAATGCATATATATACACCTGTATTCTGAAATATATTTATTGAAAAGTTTTATATGGTTGCCCATTTCCCATGTAGCCCATAAGTTTGTTCCATGCCAGTCTCATCCCAGCATTTGTTAGAAACGCCAAGCCTTCAGCATTTTTTTAAGGTCAAAGAGGACTTCCGAAGCTTGGCTGTAACAGAAAAGGCAGGCTTCCTAGCTCCCTTTAAGCTCCCTTTAAGCTCCCTTTAAGCTCCCTTAAGTGACAGCATGCCTACCTGTTCTATGCCATGTAGGGCTTTAAAAATGATAACCAGCATCTTGAATTGCACATAGAAGAAAATTAGGAGCCTGCCCCACTCAAACATCAGGGGTGTAATCTGCACACCCAATACTGGACATGCCACCACATTGTGGACCACTTGTAGGTTCTGGGTAGTCTTCAATGGCAGCTCCATATGTAGCTTGTTGCAGTAATCCAAGGGAAAGGAGCAAGGCCTCTTGGTCCAGGAATGGGACACAAGATGAATCTTTGCAAAGACACACCCCTCTCCCTAACACAGCTACTACATGTTCTTTGAGCAGGAGCTGTGAGTTTAGGAGAACCCCAAAAATTATATTGATAATAATTCAGTAAATAGCTGTTTAATCTCTTCTCCGTGGGTGCAGGGATGTAATAAATAATCTTGACAACCTCAGTGCCTTTGTTCAAGAATCCCAAATCCTTCAGATATGAAAACTTATACAAGGTATCTTAGGCACCTTATAAGTAAAGAGATGCATAGCTCCTGAAATGTCTAAATTGGCAGGAAAGATTTTACAGGGACATAAGGAGTTGTCCTGGTAAGGCTGTAAAGGAGAAATAAATTCAAAATCACACCTGTCCATGAATTTCCTGAAAAGCACAAATAAACAGGGCCCAACTTCAAATCATTGATTACTAATATATCAGCATTGTGTCGAAAGTTTGCAAGCAGAAGGAGGGCAGGTTGTAAAAATAGCTAGTGAAAGTCTATTCAGATTTTTTTCTTAAATGCCAGTCCCAAAACAACCAGGTTCTCGGTTCAAGGAATATTAGAAAGGTGCTCAAAGAAAGGGTTCAGAGAATTCCTACACTTTGTAACTGTTTCATCTTTGCTAGGTTATTGAATAAGATAGCAAAGGCAGTTAAGGCTTATTGCAGCCAAAGAATGCCAAGATTAGCTTCAAGGTCTCATACTCTTTTCCACAAATAACTTCTAATTTGGCATATTGGTAAAATTGCACTCTTATTCACATATTACTATAAGGTTTAAAGTTTACATGTCCTTTATGTGCATATTTGTTAACTCACATGATTCTATAAAACATTTTTGTTTGGATCATTCATTTGTTTGATTAAATAAATACAAAGAGATAAAGAAAGATATATATATCTCTATACAAAGATACTCTGGGCCACTTGCAACAGGTACAAAACATAAACACATAACGGCAATGATACTATTACATGTTTTGTCAGTTGTAATTGAGCAGAGATCATAATGAAGAACTGAACTGAACTATTAAACACTGACTTTCAGCTGGTGTGCTGGCATTTTACTAAATAAATGATAGAAATTTGAAAAATGAGTCACCAAGTACATCCTTGAACCAAAAGTACATGGCTGTTCTGAAAATACTGGAGACCGCTGGTTAAAAGCAGTTTGAAAGCAAACAAAAGCCAGTCACTTACTGAGACTCATCATTCTGTTTTGTCTTGATGGTGTTTCTTGTGGTTGCTGCTGTTGTTTTTTAATCCCATGGGTAGCAGTTTGTTTAATTTGCTGGGATAATGAGGTTTTTGGTCAAGATTTTATTCCCTTAGTATCCTTTTTATTGTCTTGACTTGAATCTCATGTCTAGCATTTTCTGGGAATTGAGCTTGTCCCATCACATTCCATTTTCCAGAGCGTGGGATTCTAACTGGGCACTGCAAATGAAACAGGATTGTTCTTAGTTTTAAAAATAATCTCTTTTGAGCTCTCCCATCTCTAAATAACAGTTACATATTTCAAATTTCCTTCTTGATTATACATTGATTTCTTTTCGCAAAAAGGAGATTGTAACTTGTAGCATCTGTCCTGAAAGACCACTGTTTGTATAGTTGTCTTGACCAAAGTTATTTCCCCTTTTACATCTCAAGCCTCTTCGATATACTCAACTGGTATCTAGTCCCAGGTATTATGAGCTATTAAAAAAGATATGCAGGAAGGAAGAACCTCTGTGTAACCTATTTGTACTTTCCAATTACCTAATGTACAAAGCATTATGAAATAAATGTGTAATGAAAATTGCAATAAATAAAACATGTAAAAAAAAGTTGCAATAAAGTTGAGAGCAATTTACACAGAATAAAACAATCTTTTAATCCTCTAAAATAGGGGTGTCAAACTCACATTGTCATAGTGGCGTCATGTGATGTGTCAGAACTTTTCCCCCCTTTACTAAACCGGACGGGGGCGGGACCAGCATGTGACGCATCTGGCCCATGAGCTGTGAGTTTGACAACTCTGCTGTAAAACATTAAATATGAATTATTCTAATTTCTGTGGCTAAATCAAGCTGCTGAAAATGACCTGTTTTATGAACTCACCAACCAGATCCTTTCTACTTTGCAAAATTGTGGTTTCTCCAATGTTGATGATAAACTTTAAATATATTTATGAATTCTGAAACTAAATATATGTAGGCTTATAGGTCAAAATGATTGGTTTGAATTTATATGTTATGATATATGGTTACAATAAACTTACTTAAGTGGTTTAAATTGAATCTGAAAACAAAATGGAAATAATTGAAGTTGAAATCCAAATTTATTCTACTTGTAGTTCTCAAATAACTTCAAGAAAATCCTCAGAATGATCAGGATTCTGTTTTGCACCCGGTTTTGAGTGAAGCAGGGTGTTAGTGCAAAGTTTTACTCAGAATATTCCACAACAGTTATGAGAATTTTACCTAATTAAAAGAAACAATGTGTTATAAAATGAGTCATAGTTAAAGTGTTGATCCCAAATGGCTTTAAAGCAGGTTCTTGCATTGAAATAAAGCCCCTGGATTCATAAAAATGCTTTTTCTTTAAATTCAATAAATATAGTACCAAAAGAAGATCTCTCAAATTCTGATGGTATGTGCTTGGAGAGGAGTGTATTTTTAGCAACTTTTTGCTGTAATAGTAATTGGTGTTTATAGACATATTTGGTAACGCTTAGCAACTCTTTTGATGGAAATATTGTCCAGACAGAGGTGGAACAGCTCAAGTTTAGTCTGAGTCACAGCATTTGCAAGAAGTGAGTTATGGGATGAGTTACAGCTGTGCCACTCACGTGCAAATAATCTAATGTGAACCCTTTTTGGATTTGCTTTGGAGTTCCCCCATTCCTGGGCAGTCTTTGAGGGAAAACTAAAAACTGCGTTTTAGATTTTACTCCTGTAGTGTTTAGTTGGATAAGCTGCATTTCCATTCATCTTCTGGCTTATCTGTCCTTGAGTAAACAAGAAAGACAAAACTTTCTTTTAATTCATACTTTAATTAGATACTTTTTAATGGAAGAAAAAGAGAACAAGGATATGTAGTATCAATAACTAGACAAAAGAAATTACCAGGGTTCTACCAGGTTTACTGCTCAGATATTGTTGAGGGAAAATTATCATAAAAAAGAATACTTCAAGTTATTTCATAGTTAGAAAAATAATGTGTCTCCTATATTTTGTTATTTAATGATATAAAACATACACAAAACAAGGTAGAAAAAAGAAAAATTTCTAAATATATTATATGTAATTAGTTTCTAATTTTTTTTAGAAACTGCAGCTAATATACATTATTTATAAACATTTAAAATATAAACATTTAAATATTTCTGATTTCATTTCTTTTGGACAAATTAATTTTCCCCTTAGAAACCATACCCTGGATGCTTGAATTTGTCTGCATAACATATAAGATATAGAAGCCGTTCTCATTTGAGTAAGAAAGTGAAAAGTTGATAGCAATAAAAACATAAGGCAATGACTTTTGAGTCGTTTTTAAAATTATATTTTAATTATCAGGATCTACCTTTACAATTCTGATTTGGGACCTTCTAAATTGCAGCTTGATGTCTTAGTTCATTCCTTTAGTTTATTTGTGTGTTCTTGTGCGCATGATGAAGAGTTGATTATGATGTTATTAGTGATTCCACACTTACGCAGAAGTGTCACTGAAACATCTGTGATAAGGATGGAATGCAACTTCCATACAAATTGTGCCATAGGATGTTCCTTAGAGCAACCAATGTGGTTTCTTTCCCATGACCACATTTGAATCCAGATGGCTACGTAATCTATATCCTTCTGTTTCCTCTGCAACTGCAGTCACATCACCTTCTCAATAATCTTTTTACCCCAGAGAAGTTTAATGATAAAACCACAGTTAATTCAGTTTTGTTAGATCTCTGAAGTGGGGAGTGGTCACATTAGTTCCTTTTTAAGAACCTCTCACATCTCCCCTTCTTTCAAAGAGGCGTTAAACTGCACATCTTTTCCCTGCCTGCTTGCTTTAACTAGCCAATTGAGGCATGGGTTGAATCTGCAAGGGGCAGAACTAAAGTAACAGTGGGCTCTGCTGTTTTCCTCAGAATTGACAGGTCAAAAGCCTCCTAGATGACACCACTTCACCTCACTTCTGTCATTTCAAATTCTGTTTGTCCAGGTTCCAACTTAGAGCAAATGTGAGTCATTCAAAAAAAAATTTTTTTGCTAGGAGATCACAACTTACATTGACGAGTCTTTTAGCCTATTCTTCCCCAAAAGGATCATGGACATTTTAAATGTAGAAGCTGGCCAGCATTTCACAGCTGCAATAAGGGCAGAGAAGTACTATACTTTGCCACCTTTAGTATTGAATAAGCTTGTACCTGAACTCTAATTCATATTTGCTTTTCTCCTGGCATCTCTGCTTCATTTCTTAGATCTCCTCAGTAAACCAAGGAGATGCATGGGATAAGTAGACCACTCATAAAAATAATCCTGTCAAGCACTTTAATTGCCTCTAGCAAATCGCTTCAAAATATGTTGCCAAGACCTTTAATTGCCTCTAGCAAATCACTTCAAAATATGTTGCCAAGACTGCAGGGACTTGACCAAGCAATTATGAAAAGACAAGACTGATGGGAAGTCTATTTGTGTCTAAAACTATGAAACTATGCCTTTCAGTTCGTTCATTCATTCATGTTCTTCACCATATATTTTGTTTATATTAGTTGTCACTAGGTGAGTTTATGAATATTGACTTCAGTCAAGAATCATGACTTGATTAATTGGTTAATCCACGGAAATGTTTTTTTTAGAAAACTAGAAAGGCAAACATTAGATTGCAGACTCATTGTCAGATATAGTGTTCCCTGCTAACAATTAGGAAAGTAATTGGTCATTTTGTCCACTACTTCATAAGTGTAATCAAGGCCCAGTTTTATCACAAGCATGTTTGTGCTCTTCTGTTGCAAGGTTGGATCTCTATAGACTGTCTTGAAAATCAATATATTGCTGCCAACATACCACCAGTTGGGAGGTATCTGCACTATATTTGCACATTCAGGATTCATAAACAACTACTGGCATATTTAAAAATCAGGATATCTAGATAGAAGGAGGAGGGAAGTAATTTCCTTAATTATCTTATGTAATTCTGCAAAACAATTACAGCATAAGTAACCCACAGGACTAAAATATTTTTTTAAAAATGAGTGCTCTTGGCCAGTTTTTTACTGAACATCATGTAATTGAACAGCTGTCATACAGCCGGGTAATACTACACAAATATCCTGCAGAAAGTTTCACTCCAGCTAGTTTCAAAGTGAACTAAATAATTAAGAGGAAAGAAAACACTAATGCTATTAAGTTACCCTTCTCCATTCTGGAACTCTTGGTAATCCTCAGAAGTTTTAACCAGAATGATCAATAACCTTCTTGGCTGGGAACTCTGAGACTTGCAGTCCTAATCCATTTGAAGGATTCCAGATTGGGCAATGTTAGGTTAAATAAAATAATAAATGTGTCAGGAATCTTCAACAGTTTTTTTTTTAATTTAGTCAACACTTTGAAANCAAGCTGTGGGTACTCAGTTTCTAGGGTGGGTGGGTGGGTGGGTGGGTGGGTGCCTATTATATTAACAAATAAATCCTGTCCTGAAATCTCTTTCGTTTCTTCATTCAAAAAACTCTATAACAAGTCCTATGGGACTCTTGGAAATGAAATGGATTCTGGAGATTGATATTATATGAACTTCCTTTTAAATTTTTGTTTAAAAATGTGTTTTAGACAAGCGCTTTGGTATCCATCCACAGGTTCAATAATGATGTCTATAATAGACAGTTCTTGCCCATTCTCCACAAATATGACTGGTCTTGTCTTTTTGTTGGGATGCTTCCCATGGACTGCAACTCTGACTTGGGGGGCTGGGAGAGCTGTGTTACTCCTAGAGCATCCTTAAGTTGGGTTTTAAAAATTAAATAGCAAAATCCAGCATCAAATACCAGCATTTAGGGCCAAAATAAAGTCCAACGCATCATTTTTTCTTTTTCAAGACCTTTCCCTCCATCTGGCTGAAAAACTACCCAGTCATTAATCCTTCTACTTTTAGCATTAATTTATTTCCTAGATATAAAAAGCAAAGTGAAGCAGTAGCCTTGGAATACATTTTACATCCCAGTAGTCTTTCAAGACAAGGATATCACACCACCTGAATTGTGCAGATAATTTTCTAACCTTTAGCTTTAGTTTTCATTAATCTGTATTTTGCTGAAAAGAATGATCTATAATTTGATCTCTTGGAATATTTATGGGATTTGATCAGTAAGCAACTTTATTTTAAATACTGCAGCAATCTCAAGTATGTCTTTATTAGTTTACTTCAAAAAAGGAGACATAGTAACCAGCAAACCAAAATATCAAATAAAATAATTAGAATCAAACCAACTGCAAGTTAACCAGTTCATGCATTGCCCTCCCTCGAAACCTCTCACATAATTAAACTATGTTCTGATGCTACCAAAGGAGAGAAGGAAAAGTAATCTGTACTGCAAAAAAAGATGTTTAACCATTATCTCTTCTTATTTATCTTATGATAGCAGAACTCAAATGGCCCATTCACTAGAGATCTCAAAAGTCAGCAATCTTGTCTTCCTATCATGGAGACATCCTGTTTGCTCTGTCAAGCATCTTTTAGACTTTTTAAGAAGTTGTATCAACTTCAGAAAAATTGGGTACTTTTCTGAAATAACAAGTTGCTTTGTACTGTCTTCCATTTATCCATGAGTTCTGATGATCTGTACAAGTGGTTTAAGCTATGGCTGGTATAGAGTTTAACCTGGAATTCTAATGTATCCTGGAACATAACAATAAATAAAGCACCAATGGAAGAGGAAACTGTATATGTAGCTCAGGATTGAACTGTGGAGTCCTTGGTGCTCTCTGAACTTGGTTGTTTGCAGATTCAAAAAGTAAAAAATCTCCCCAATCAAGAAACTACAACTCAGACAAACAATTAGTAAACAACAGCCTAATCAAGGAACTTGATTAGGGAGAAAATAATATGTAAATAAAGAACAAGTCCCAAAGCTGTCTAGCACCAAAAATGCTAAGTTTCATGTCTGTCCTATATTTTATAATTAATTTAATTTGTCCAAAGGCTAAGACAACAATTTGCACAGTTTATAACTGATATGCCTTCTGTTTGAAATAAGATATTTGGCTGCTGCCAGTGGCATCCCATCTGCTTTTGTCTCCATAAGCACCTTGGAAGGTCTCAAATGAAGCCCTTACCAAGGCTGTCTCCCACTTAGGGCCTTCTTTGTTTAATCCTAGCTTTTTCCCAACAAGAAACATAAAGGCAAAAGGAACTCCTAAGAAAGCCAGTATTTCAAAGTCCTTTAAAATGAGTGGACTTCCTGTCCCCCACAATTGATGTCATGGGCTCCTGTAAGGAGGCCAGTCTAGTTCTTGGTCAGAACATTCTGCTTTGGGTTTCATGTGAGGCAAATTACATCTTATATTTTGATATCGATTGTGTTATGATTATTAAATTATGGGCTTCATGATTGGGAGATAATTAGTCATGAGATGAAATTTAGGGCTAAACTCAACTCATTTTCTATGTATGTAGAGGAGAAATGACGTTCATGCACTAAATGAGGAAAAATCAACATTCAAAAAGGCTGAGAAAAATTGGATTGAGAAACAGTAGTCCTATAAAAGAGAATTACTGAATGAAATTGACCCATGTCTGGCTTAGTACAGGGCAGAGTACCCAATCCTTTTGGATCATGAGCAAATGTCGGCAAGGTCAACATTGAAATGGAATTTTGTCACCCTTTTCCTATCCCTCATATTTTTGCTCTCTCTCTTTTTTTAAAAAAAAAGATGGCCACCCTTTCCAAAGCAATGTTGAATTTCAGTTGCATATCTGTTTTATTTTCTTTGAAAGCTTTTGAGTCCCAAAAGAATACTTTGAAGTAAAGAAGAATGCCAGAGATACATATTTTGCAATACAACATACTAACTTTTCATTTTTTAAAATAAAACTCAGAGTAACACCATTTATTGTACATCTTATTCAATAATTTATATTTTTTACTATATGGTCTTCCTACATTACAAGTTGCAGTCTTCCACATATGCCTTAGGATACAAATTCCTTTGAATCTGTGTTTTTCAACCTTAGCAACTTTATGCATTTCAATTCCACAAATTCTTTAGATAATTGCTTATAGCAGGAGTGGGAGTATAGTAAAGTTTCAGGCTAGGCATGATCAGGGTGGTATTTTCTTCCCTTAGTATGTTTTCTGTTTCACGACATCCTTGTTATTAAATTTTCACTAAAGAGAATCAAACTTTTCTCGATACCAGTGAAGAGTACTGTTTCACTACAGACATTTAGCTCATTCAGAAACAAATAGCAAGAACAAAAATAACCAAGAGCAGTTCAGGCTGCAGAATTTTTTGGAGTGAACCTCTCATGAATGTAGGAAGCTGGCCACCTACTGAGAGGTACTGAGATGGTGGAAGTTTAAAGGCCAGCTGGCATGTATGCAAAAATGTTAGGAGGGAAGACTGATTGATTACGTAAGTTATGAGAAAGGCTTCAGAAAAGCTTCATTAGTCTTAATGAAGAATAAGATTATTCAGGGGAATCCTCCATAATCTACCTTAATTAAATGCGGTGGTTTTAATGATAAAATTAAATCTCATCACTTGAGACTTTCAAGAAGAGATTGGACTGCCATTTGTCAGAAATGATGTAGGGTCTCCTGTTTGGATGGGGGGTTGGACTAGATGATCTACAAGGTCCCTTCCAACTGTTGATCTGTATAGTTTCCAAACTAAGAAAGGGGCTGGGAGTTGAAATAGTTCCTATTGCAATTTTGCCCATTTTCCTGCCAGAAATGGTGTTTTAAATGGCTAACAGTAATTAAGCATGCATCAGGAAAGATAAATTTAATTCACAGCAAATTAAAAATGCATCAGACTAAATAACAACCAACCAGTAAAAGCTTATTTCTTAAATAAATCAACTTAAATGCCAGAGTTAAAGAAAACTGTCTTTGTTAGAAAAAAGATGCTACAGAGAATACTCATCTGGCCTCCATTAGCCCAGAGATCCAGAGACAGATGGTGTACCCAAAAAAACTCTCTTGTTTTTCTTTTCATATTCCCTGTGATTATGGGGGATAAAAAAGGGAGCCTTGCTCAAGGCCAAGCTCACTTGGATGAATGTGAGCCTTCTGACTGCAATTTGTTTAGGACTTTGTCTATGATAACTTCACTTGCATTGTGCTCAAATGCACCAAAAAACCATCAAAACCCCTCAGATTAAGAAATCAGTTGTTCCCTGGAAAGGATTATGTTAGATTTCCAAATATTTGTGAAGGCATAGGTAAATGTGTTACAATAGTCAAATGGAATACAGCCAAGAATTAGGAGTTCATCATCACATCCAATATGATATACTTCTCAAAATAGCATACCATTTGTAACTGTGGCAGCAATCTTGGACACCTAGTTCAGGTCTGAATACAGGAAGATATATATAAGGCATAGCGGTGTATTTCCTAGTCTGATCTGTTATGAGAAGGGACAGAGGAACAGATCCAAGAATCTAGTTTTCAGTTCACTCTTCTTAGTCATCTATGTAGGTGTGAGTTTTTTGTGCAATTGCCACCACCATTGACCAACAGAGCAATAGTTGAAAGACATAACTTGGCACTAGAGGAACCAGTGGACTGCTTCAGCCATGTGTTCTGACACAGTGCAATTGCTGTAAAAGAGAGAGCCTTGCTATGTTGGTAATCTAAAGCTGAGTGTCCTTCCAGTAGTCCTGTATCTTCCAGGAGGCAGCCATGTACCTAATCTGGGTGCGTAAGGAAGCACAGAGAAAGAAGGAGTGAAAGAGAAGAGGAGGCTTTTCATAACTAAGATTAGGCCCTTGGGAGTTCTAACTGGACCCAGTTGCTCTGCTCACCAGGCAAGTTGGTTTAGGAGGCAGGACAAAACTTCCTCTGCCCACAAGTCCCAGGAGGAGAGAAATCAGATTTCACAGATAGTGGAATTACAGCTGTCTCCACTTTCTTTTGAATTATTAAAAACAACTTGGTTCATTTGAATTAAGTTTGGTTTCTTAGCCTCTAACTTAAATTAACTTTAAAGTTAATTTAAAACTTCCACCAATTGAAAACTTGTACAACTACTTCAGATAAAATTAAGGGAGAAAATTATTTGCATGTTGGTAACCTTGAACTCTTTTTTAATAGATTCCAATTGGCGATGCTTATTTTCTACAAGGCAAATCGATAAAGCTTTAAAAAAAGCTAAGTACATGGTAGAAGTGAGGTGTTCATTCCCAAAAGATGCGGCTTCTCTTTTCAGTTCAGTTTTCTGCTCCTTTTTTCACTCTTTTCACATAAGACAAATTCATCTGGCTCAAAGTAATTAGCTTTGCCAAGTAATTGGCTGGATCTGAACCATAAATCCCCACTCAACATTATGTAAAGGCCCGGTCCCACTGCACTTACGGATGCAAAGAGGATGTAAAACGTTAAAAAAGCTTGCCATCCTTTGGAAAATGCTATGTATCCGTTGTGTACTCACTGCATACGTGTTTCATACGCTCTATCCGTCGAGCATCGTCCCTGCGATTTCATCCGTGCAAGAAGTTTTGAACTGCACAAAACTTTGTGAACGGATGAACTTTCCACCGTGTATGATGTACATATGTGACATATACGGGCAACAAACGTTCTGTGTCCGTTATCATCCATTAAACATCCGCTGTATCCTCTCTGCATCCTCTGGCCATCCTTCGCAACTCACATGCGGCTGCAGCTGAAAACGGAAACAGAAAGAGGGAGGAAACAAAAGGTACACGGAACGTCTACACAGCGTTAGTAGCACGGAAATAGACAGACAAAACGTTTGTATCTGGGATGTATCTCATATATTTAGGATGTCTGCATATGTCTAGAGTATGTAGAAGGCCCCATAGCAGACAACCGATATTTTCTATAAAAAGGGGGAGAAAATCATCTGGATCGCTGCGATGGTGGACCATACAGTCCCACTATGGTTGCACTGAAGGTTTATCTATCCCACAACTTCCTTATCTATTCACAAGCATGCAAAGGCTTAACCCTTTTTCAAAGTTTTCACCCAACACTTTATTAAGTAAACAAAATGAACCAAGTAAACTAAGTATCTTAAGCAAAGATAACCTTTATTTAACTTCTTAGGTAAACTTTCATGACTGTATTAAATAAGCAAAATGAACCAAGTAAAGTGTCTTAAGCAAAGATAAATTTTAACAAGTAACAACTCAGGCTCCTGACACTATTCTCAGTCACTCTGAATCATGTCCATGGTCTCAGCTGTAATGTGGCTGGGACTGTGGAGGTGGCTTGTGGCTTGAGTTGCTTGGTTTGAGGCACCATTTGGGATGCTTGGCCCCTAGGGATACAACAGGGGATTGGTGTATTTAGGAAGCTATCGAGAGCTGACTCAGTCCCGTGAGGTTGAGAGGCCCTTCATCAAGGACTTGAGATGTCAGGCCCAATACTGATGGACAGATTGTCCGTTGATGGGCTTGGCTGTGGGTGGAGGAAGGAGGAGTGTAGTGGAGCTGTCTGGTCTGCAGCTGGGTGAGGAATTGGCGTCTGCGGAGTCCGATGAACCTGGGCCTGGACTGGGAAGTTCTGCTTCTGCTGTGGAAAGTCCTCGTGGTCATAGCCTTGGTAGGTGAGGGGCTGTTGAAAGCCATGGAAGGGCTTGACAAATTGCCTGGGGTGGAGGAGCAGACCTGGATTGGGTAGGAGCAGCTTTAGCTGGCCTTGAGGGTTGTGCAGAAGTGCTGTTATTCTTCTGCTTCATCACCTGGTACTGGGCCTCAGGCAGGTCCCTCAGGGTCTGGCTCACGTACGTGATGAAGGTGTTCTGGCCCGAGGATGCTCTGTCCAAAGTGGACCAGCTGAGAGAAAAGTTCTGTGCTGGTCTTCAGAGTCAGTGCCAGGGGGTGGGATGCTGGTTCTGGCCTTCTTCACCTTGCAGGGCTTGAATGAGTTGGCACGGGCTTCCTCTTCTTGCCTGACTGACGAACCATGATGTTCCTGCAAGATGCTTGTGCAGCACGTCTTTCCCCTGTATGCTGGCTGCGTGCATGCTGCATCCTTTTATATCCGCGGAGCTGACGCAATTCATACTCCCCGCATGAGCAGTGAACGCTTTGCATCCGATATACATCCGCGCGGCATCCCCTTTGTTTCCTATAGGCGTCCGTGATGCATCCGCTTCATCTGCTATGCATCCGCCCTTCCGCTATGCATCCGCTCAAAATTCTCCCCGGAAACCCCTTCGGAGGTGTCATCCAACTTTCATCTGCTAGGCTTCCTATGAACATCCACATTTAACATCCCCGCTACATACTACCCATGTCCATTCTTTTCCGTTCTGTTTATGCAAATTTTCGCCACTTTTTGGTGCGAATGACAACGGATGGAGCCACCCCCGAAATTTTGCTTGTCCGCTGTGACCTTTATGCATACATTTTGCATTCGTCGGCCAGTGGGACCGGGCCTTAAAGCTGGTGCCTCAAGACCCTCCCAGCTTAAACGAGCAGCTTGGTAAAACTTCCTTCATTTTTGCCACTCCTTCCGCAGAGGGGAAGAAAAGCAAAAAAAAAAAGAGCAAGTAACTTTATAGTTATTACAGTGTTCTGTATGAGGTGACAAAATGCGGCAGATGTTAAGAAGTACCTTGAGTAAAGTTCTGCAGCCCGGATATTGTCCTAAGAGACCAGATTACTTTTATAGACTGGGTATCCATCTCTGGTTTAGCTAAATCTGAGGAGGGCAATGTTTCAGAGGTCTGGAGCTACTGTGACCTTGAAGAAATGTACTTCTAGTCCTAAATGTAACAATTTCACCCAAATAAATATGCCCCAAAATAAAGGCTATCCTGTATGATAAAGACTTCATTCTCAAAATAGTATATTGTTGCCCTTTTTACTCAAGCTTATCTTCTTTGCATATATTAACTGTTGTAATCATTCTGGAGCACAACAGAGAAAAGAATGAGGAAATTGGAGGTCATTTGGAGGGAAATTCCAGATTGCATGGTTTCTATCATTTTGGTATAGATGTGTGTAGGGAAGAACTTCCTGCTGTTTAATGGGCTTGACAAGTTAGTCACTAAACAGGGATAAAATTGAGAATTACAAAACCAGCCTTAGCTTTCATTTCTAAACCCTTATGGGAAAATCATCAAACTAGGACACATTTTAAATGCTTTCTCTTTCATTGAATATGGATACTAGTTGAGTTTAGAAATAGGACTCTCATTAATGCTGCCAAAAAAAGCCAGTGTAGTCCTAGGCTACATCAACAGAGGGATCAAAGTCCCTCTTTATTAACCTGAAGTGTTAGTACCGCGTTTCTCCAACAATACAGCCTCCACCAATAGGAAGACCCAGCATGATTTCTAGGCATGAGGTGAAATTAAGCCCCGCCCCCAAAATTTAGGCCTATTTAAACTATGCATTTCCCTGCCATTTCTCACATCGTTCGTTAGAACTACACGAGGTGAAGAGAAATGGGGGAAAGATAGGGAGGTGGGGAGAAAACTTGCTTGTACGAGTGCCCTGCAGGTAGCCTCAGTTAGAATACCCCAATAGCCGATAGAAGCTCCCCAGCCGCTTCAGGGCGTGGCGTGGCTGCCCATGTCCCCTTGCCTTTAGGCAGTCTCTTTCGGGTGATGGAAGCTCCCCAAGTGCAGTCACCAGCCACTTCGATTGTCCGGTAGAAGCGGCCTCGGGCGAGTGCACATACACACTCCCCTCACCGCGAGGCATTGCAATATTTCAGTGGTCCCCAACCTTTTTTGTACCAGAGACCAGTTTCACGCAGAAACACTTTTTCAAGGACTGGCAAAATCAATTCTTCCCCAATAGTAAAGGGCTTCTTTACTATTTCTTTACTAAAAACATATTTTTATATATATTTTAATCATGATTATTCATTCTTTGCGGCCCGGTACAAAATGGTCCACGGACCAGTACTGGTCCAGGGCCCGGTGGTTGGGGACCCCTGCAATATTTGACAGCAAAGTCATAGTAAAGAAGGGGTCATTTTAATCTCCAAAGCATCTGGGGGGCAGGAGAAGAAGTAACGGATGGAAATTTATCAAGGAGAGATCCAATCTAGCATTAAGGAGAAATTTTCTGACAGAATAATTAACCCAATTCTGTTATTCTATATTATGATATATTTTTGGTCTCCATTGCTTTTTATATCACTCTGATTCCACTGATGTTTATTTTGAATCAAATGCCATCAGGCTACTATAGGACTTACCTAAGCAAAAGGGAAAAAATCACTTTTGCACTACAGAAATGATTTGGAATAATGAAGGAAAATACAACTTCTTTTAAATATGGTTTAGTTCCACAACATGGAATTTTGATTAGATAAATGCATAGCATTGACATTAAAAAATAAGGAAAAAATTGAATGCCTAGATGGACAATGGAAGAAAGTTTAAAATATTTGGGCATTTTAGAAGCAAATAAAATGTTGCAAACTCAAATGAAAAAAGAAAAACATATCTCAATATATCAAACAAATAAGAAAAGTTTTAAATTGAAGCAGAATGGTATTAATATAATCAAAGCCAGTAATACCTAGTCATTGGAATATGCTGCCAGCAGTAAGACTCAACACAAGCCAAACTAAATGCTTTGGATTGCAAGTCCTGAAAATTTACAATAGTACGGTGTGTGCTACATTCAAAGAGTGATTGTTGTGGAAACAAGCAATAGAGGATGACATCAAACATTTAAATGATTACCTAAAATCAGAAAAAGAGAAAATGATAATTGATGTATTCAAAGAAAATATTTTGATTGTGACAGCATTAAGGGCAGCATGCAAAAATCAAAACAGTAAACAGTGAATGAAAAATTGGGAAAAGGAAACCTTTGCGTGGTCAAAAGAAATAAAAAGCAATTGCTTCATATTGCATCCATCAGGAGTAACAGTAAGACTAATATTTCAGCTCCAGAATAGGTAGGTAAAAACAAACAAATATTAAAAAAACCTTGAAAAACTGTAAGCTACTTATTGGGAAAAAATGAAGCTGTTAACCATTCAATAAGTACATGTAGCAAAATTGTCCTGTCAGAATATAAAATAAAAAAATGTGTGGCAGAAATAATATACAGGATGTATCTTAAAGGTATGAATTTGATATCTCAAAGTATAGGTATGCTGATAACATTGAAAAAGTGACTCGGAATGATCATATAAAAATGTTATGAGACTTCCAAATTCAATTATACTACAATACATCAGAAAAAAACTGGAAAAAGATGTTGCTTATAGCTTGATAACCAAGTGGCACTGGGGTATCCCAAAAGGAACTGAAAAGATTGAGAACTATTGTGGCTTAACCATAGAATAAACTGGCAAACGTTTTTCCATCGATGTTGGAGTATTAGAAGTTACAACAATAAAATTATCAAAACAACTGAAAAATTAGAAGTATTCAGCCTTGCAAATTCAGCTATCCAAAACACTTGTAACATTCTCAGACTTTTAGATACTGCTTGAATTGATACTAAACCATCATTATTTGCTGAGCATTCTTCAAAATAGGATAAGTAACAATATATCTAAATCTGAAAGAGCAAAGCCTTTATTATAAACTGGATGTTTTGAAGTATTTTGAAGTATGACTTTTCTTTTAGAAGTAGGTTTATTATTTGTCCTAAATCATTTTCTTGCTTTTAAAGCCTGCCTGCCATTTTTCTAAATAAATTACAGGCACCATTGCTTCTGTGAAGTCATTTTAGTTTTTTTTTCCTTTTATATCCCCAATATTTTTATTTCTGATTAATTCTTCCTTCTTCTGTCCTTTTGTAGAGAAAATAATTAATGGGCAAGACTATGAAGTTATGATGCAGATAGACACTGAAGTAATGGACACCAGGATCCTGCATATCAAAAGCTCATCCATCCCACCTTACCTTCGAGAACAGCAGAGGAACCATACAACGTCCTTCTATCATTCTCCTCCAACTGTTCCAGAGGCAGCTTCTGCTGTGAGAACAATCAGTGAATCACCCCAATAGGCTCTCCAAATGAGGCCTTCATATGTGCTCTGGGACAAGGCAACCTATGTAGGTTTGCCATGGCAGTGTCAGAGGCAGTATCCTCTCTTAGACAACAGCTTGAGGTTTTTGGATCTCAGGATTCTGTCTGCTTTTAGACCTAGCCAAAAATAGTTTCTCACCCACTCTGTCTAGATTATCTGCCATCTTTATAAGACAATATTTAAGGGCCCCAAAACTTCACTTTGTTGAAAGGAATATTAACATTGCAATGGGTAAAATAGCGTTATCGGTGGAAGTGAGGCTTCTGTGGGGTTAACTAATTCCTGGGATGAGGCTTGGGCACTAAATGTCATTTCTTTCCCCTACCTTCTTAGAAATAAATATTAATTTCTTGGCAGTTTCTGAAGAAGAAAGGAGTCACATACATAAATTACAGGGTATTTGTCGCTAATTGTTTGTATTCTATTTTTAATTTTAGTTGGTCTGTAGAGTTTATACTTCGCATTCTTTATTCAGTGTTATCCTGGGTTCTCTTTCCTGCTGCTTTTTACCAGTGGGGGAAGGTGGAAGAAAATAAGGAACTATAGGCTTTTGTTTACCAAATTAGAGTTTAAGCCATTCTTTGCTGCACTCTCTTATTTTCTGTATTTTTTCATTATTTTATTCAGTCTCTAGACAAAGCCCTATATCCTACACTGCCTTTTTCTTGTACTTTATAATACAACAAATGCCCAGTCCAGCTGTTTTGCACTTGTTACACAAGATACAGATGTTTTGTTGATACCACCCTTTAACTATGTGCAAATTTGTAAAGTATTGTTACTGGGGAAATGTTTCTAGTACTATTATAAAAATTAAAATTCTGCCAGAATGTATCTGAACCAGTTTCATGGGCACCTATTGACCGAACCTTGCAACATTATTAATGAAGAGCTTTGTTTTGAACACTCTCTTAATACTTTGGGCTAAATATTAAGTGAATATACTGGAATTGGGGCAAGTGGTGCTTGTCTACTGGCCCAGGTTCTGTGCGCATTTTCATGAGCTTCCTACATGAATTTGCTCATAAGAATAATTTATGTCCTCTGGTTTGGCAACAGGGAAGGATCAAAAAGGGTAGTGGAAAGGTCGTGGTAGCCTTTCTAGTGGAAAGGCCCCCATTCATACTGAGAGCGCTAGATCAATTAGAACAGGTTCTCTGCTTTTTCCACTCCACCTCTTCCATTGACATAGTTCATGCCCACATTGGGCATATAGAATACCCACATTGGGATAAACTTCAAGATTGGGATAGGGAAGGATGTGTTGCCCAATGCATAGATCTTTATAGGGGATACAAATTAGAGCATAGTACTGCATAATCTACGGTATTTATTTCTTATCAAATATCTAAGCCTCCTTTAGATGTAAATATTCTCAGGGCAGATTTCATAGCAAAGTTAAGACTAGTGAGGAAAGAGGAGCCGTGAAGTGGGAAAAATAAGCTCTGAATGTAAAAGGCTGCTTCAAATAAGTGGAGAACGTATGCCTCACAAGCAAAGGTTTGTGTGCCTCTCAGCAAAGAAAACCTCCATTGGCTCACTCCCATTGCATAGTCATCATCTACTTTTCTTCCCTTCTGTATGTGTGTGATTTTGTTTGACCTCCAAAATTCCACTTCCATATCTTGCACTCTTTTATTAAAGCTTATCACAATTTCCACAAAAATCCACTTCAGGCATTGAACAGATATTTATGCAAATGTATGAGCAATGTATAATATGATCAATATAACAACAGATTTGAAAGGGTAAGTAATAGAGTCTTCCCTGAAAAGGCAAAATTCTTGTCTGTAGCTGTTGTGTTGTGGGTTGAATCGTTGATAACAGATTGAGTAGGGGTTGTAATATTACATGTGTATACTTTAACCTGAAAATCTATCAGCTTTATTTATTTTCTGTGCTGTTAATTATACACATGAACTGCTGGATGTAACCAAGGTAAAGTCAATGATGTGTACATCTGAATTTCTTTTAAGGTTTTTTTTCAGAAGCATAAAAAGTGACCTGGACAAAACCTAACAAAATTAAACAAAGATAATAATCCACCATAAACAGTAGTAAAATAATTGAATAGCATAAACTAAAATCCTTACAGAACAAGAAAAGAAACTGGCCACAAAATTAGGCCAAGTCAGCTTCACCCCCATATTTTCCACCTGCTCTGCCACAATTCTTGTTTGTGTTGTGTATTATAAGCTCACAAGGCAAGAATCCTTTTTTATTAGTTACTCTGTAGAGTGCTATGAACATTGATATATCAGAAGCACAATGCATAACCCCGTCTTGAGAGTAGCATGAAATTACTTGTTAAAAATTCTGTCATCAGAAGTTGCATTGTACATGGAGCTGAGGATCTCAGAGCATTCAGTCTTGAGGGACAAAATTCTGTTATTTTTTTTGAGAAAATTTGTCTGGCTCTTACTGGAAATTAAGTAATGTTTTGTAAACATTATTTGATTAAAGAAGGCGTTGTTCACTTGGATGCTGATGTTCCTTTGTGCCACAATCAGGAGAACACTTTTCCCTGTTAACTGTTCCCTATACACATCCATGCTATGTGCAATTTGATGCTGTAAAAATAAACAAAAAGATGTTTGAATGTGCACTTAAAAAAAAACAGTAGGGAACAGATCAGTGAGCAATTTACTAGAAGTTTTTTTTTTTTGGTATCTTGAGGATAAACCTTGGTAGTTATCCTGGTTTTCAGATTAATTTCACCCAAGATCACAATTTTCCAGATGAGAAGCATTTTTAGTTCAGCTAATTTCTTTCCTGCATGTTAATGTTAATAAAAATCTTTTGCAATCAAACTAAGTTGTATATCCATGAAGCTAATTGCCAACTAAAATCTAGCAGTGGTTTTGAATATCAAAATATCCCAGATCCAATTCTGCTAAATATATTATCTTGAGTAAAAGTATCTGCTGGTAGAAAAGTATACCTTTTGAAAAGAGGAATCAGCGGGCTGGGGAAAAGAGAATTCAAGACTTCTAGTCGATCAGACCTAAGTTTGTTTTTAGTTTTCTGTCTGCCTTAAGCATCCTTCCTTGTTTGAAAAACTTCCCCTTCTTGAGGGCCCTTGTTCATCTCTAGTCTGGCCAACTGTAGAAATCAATTTCGAGCTGTTCTCCTGCCAGCCTCAGCATTTCTTTAATATTGCCTGTCCAAAATTAGCCAACTACTTTTGGCTGAGTAAATGTCCAGTGTTGCTTTTTCATTACTGTGCTGGAAATACAACTTTTTGCAGAACACTTTATTAAAAACAAACGAGCCTTCCTCCTCTGAGAAAGTATATGGACAACACTTTCACAAAAGCCTAAAATTTCTTGAGTGTTTTCTTTATAGACCGTAACATCCTTAAACAATGTTAAATTTGCATCTTGCACATTAGGTTAGGTCTGTGCTTTGCTGTAAAGTAGATTCAGTTAATTTGAGACACTTAATTCAATGGCCTACTTTTAACAATTTTTAGGTTTGTATTTAATGTGCTGTTTTGGTTTGTTTGTTTTGCTAATTATCTTTTAAGTTATTTCCTTGTTTCAATATTGTGCTTATTTTTTTGAAACATCTGAATAAGAAATCATTTTTGTTGTCTGAAATTACTGTTGGATGAGCGATTGCATTGTCTTTTTTGTTGGTCTTTAAACAGGATACCTAAAATTGAAATCAAACTACAGGGACATCACAATCAAGAATTACTACTATGTTTACATTCTCTTCTAAAAGATAAATAAAATATACCTGTAGAGCTGTGGTATTTATTTTTATATCTGCATATCATCAAATTGACCTGTTACAAGATACCAGTTCCTTAGCACACTAGGCCAGTGGTGGCTAACCTTTTTCGGCTCCCGTGCCAGAAGGCAATGCACGCACAACCCCCCTCACGCACTGCATCTTTGTTCATGCGCATGCAATTCCCCTTGCATGCCATGCATCTGCGCATGCATGCACAATTCCCCTCACGTGCAGTACGTCCCTGTGCATGCACGCAGGTCTCACACACACCCTCTGCCCCCTGCACATGCATGCCAGATACCTGACAATCAGCTGTTGGGTGGCCGCGCACATGTGCATGCAGTATGGCTCTTCCGGGCAACCTCTCACGTGCCAGGGAAAATGGCTCTGCATGCCACTTCCGGCACGCGTGGCATAGGTTCGCCAACACAGCTCTAGGTAAAACAGGAACATTGGCAGGATTACGAGTAAACAATGTATTTAGGGAGTTAGTGCGCTCAGATAACTTTTGTGAAAGTGTTAAAAATATAAAACTCGGGTAAGGATCATTCCCTATCATTGGGACATCTGGGAAATCAACTTCACCCTGGCAGGCCCCTTGTTCCTTCACAAGAAATATGTGTTATAACTGTCCCAATATCTAGATGTCCCTTCATCTCTTGGCTAAAGAATTCTTAGCCCATCTACCAACTACTTGTTTCTCCTTTTTTCCTTTCCTCTCCTCCAAGCACTACCCTCAGGTGCAGAATATGAGCGTGATTGAAGGCATCTCTCTTTGGGGAGACTATTGCTGTTCTCAGTTGAACAAAGAGCTCCTGATGTTTTACGATTACCCAGCAAATCAGAAATAGCCTTCCTAACAACACTGTTAGAATGTTCAAAGCACAAACATATTTTTCACCCGTTGTGTTATTATACAATAGGATTGAATGGAAGTTGCATTTTGTAGTCTACTATTCATGCCTTTCAAAAGATACTGGAGTGCCACCCCAAAATACGAAATAAAAACACTCTGAAACCCAAACAGAGCATTGGTTATGGACAGGGTGATTGACCCTGTTTGATCTCATTGCAGCTGAAAAGAGCATGGCTTCCACAGTAGAGCTTCTCTTTGTCTCAATGGCTTCATCAGCATTGGAGGGAATGTGCTGCCAGCTCAGGAAGGTGCAATTTTCTTCTCTTTCACTTAGTGAACAGCCACCTTTCATTGCCAAGTGCTAAAACAAGAACCAGGCAGAGGAAAGAATCAAAGAGATGTGGCATCACAGACCAGGAAACCAAGGCAAACAGCTGTTGTGGAGCAGGATAAAATAGCTGAAATTATCAATAATTCATCCACAGATGTGTGCGTGTTTGTGTGCACATGCCCAAATTTGCAGTCACATTCTCCTCTCTCCACTATCTGTAGGTTTATTTAGTATAATAAAAACACATTTCAGAGGCATCATGCAGCTGCCCTCCTTGTATCTGTTTATCCAGGGAAAGTCACTGTTCTTGCCAAATGTAAAGATACCTTTATATATATGCTTCCCCCAAATTCCCTGTTTTCCAGGGAAATGTGGTAACCTTTCAATAATGTAAATGCAGAATACTAGCAAAAGTGAGCAGGAAACAATTTCAACAAATGATATAGGGTGTTTTTATTGACAAAAGCTGTAATACTGGCAGTGTGTAGACATAAATTCAGTTGACCATGAGATGATTGAGGTTATGCTTGCTGAAGCATCTTACCCTGGCTGGATTGTCTCTTGAAAATGTACTTACTATGAAGGGAGTTTGCAGGAAGGCTTCAACAATCAAATCCCATTGGCTCACTTCCATACTCAACCAGTTAAGGTTTTGGGAGAAGATGCTATATGAGATGAATAACCCTTGGATTTTATTTATTTATTTATTGCCTACTTAGATATGCAGCTTTTGCTTCATTTCCGGTCTTTAACGTTCTCACCCAAACCTGTAAAATACTCCTTTCCACATTCTCTCATTTTAGTTTCATCCCAGACCATTTCATCACTTTTATTTTTAATATTCACAGTGTTGGCAATGGTTTGTTTAATCTATTTCATCCAATTCCAAACCAATTCTTTTGTTTCCATCAAAATCACTCATCATTTTTGATTCTTTTAATTTAATCATTTTTAACTTTTATCTTCTGCAGCTTTTTCTTTATATATTTCAAATAGCTTTCCTCATTTATTTTTTTTTGCAGCAATCATGCTGTGAAATGTGCTTTTCCTCATCCACAGCATTTTTGTCTGCATTTCTTCTATCAAATGACTCATTGGAATTAAATTATGCAAAGAGCCTAAGGACTCTGTCCATTTGCTTTATCTGTCAACAGGATAACACTCCAGAAATGAAACCGACCAGGACTGAGCTAAGCATGACATTAAGTTAGCATTCATTCAGTTATTTACACTTGCTTTTCTTCCATATGCGTTTTCCTCCAAGATCTATTCTGGATGCTGCCAAAGGTTGCCTTTTTAACATTCAGTACCTCTCACCATTACGTCCTTGTATTGTTCAATTAATTTTTCATCACAAACAACCAACTCATCTCTATATTAAACAATTGGAGGAGAAGAGTCCAGATTTCATGCTGTTTCAGTTTTTTGCCAACTCCTGGGTGTTGAATCCAGCCACTACCCCAGCAGTGAGGCAAGGCAGTGTAGGGGCTAAAAGATGTGCATCTATCATCAAGAACAAGCTGCTATGAATTAAGCTGCCTACCATGACAGATGGGGTTGGGGACCCATCTCCAGGGCTGGCATAGTTTTCCCTTCATCCTTCAGAAAGGGGCTTGACTTTGACAGATTCAAAGCCTTCTTTGCGCGTCTTATCTGCGGATCAGAGCACCCACAGTAGTGGAGCCACAGTTCCACAACCCTTCTGTCCTCAACCAAAGGAGGATTTCTGCAGCAGTTCTTTCTATCTCTGCCTAGAGATGGTGAAGGTTACAATATTACGGCTCCTGAAGCCTCCAAAATACCATAGGATTGTAATCTGAACTAAAATGTGAATATAAAAAGTCACAGCAGTTAGACAGGAACCCAACAAGTCATGTAGGAGCTGATCAGCAAAAAAGAGAAGCACATAGTAACAGCAGAAATGTGAATAAGACGCTGGTTTACTGAGTTTCAACACTGATATTTTATTATAAAAATGTTAACTTTAGAAGGTTTTCTCATCCAAACCAAGTTTTCTATTACAATAATAAAGACAAAAGCCCTGTGGTTTTCCCCTTTGGGGTGTCTGCACTTGGCAGAGTTAATGAAGACATCGGTCCCATTGTCTCAGGGTAGGCAGTATATTCCATTTAAAAAAGTTATGCCCAAAATAAAAGGGTTGATTTGGTATATGGACTGTTCTACAGTCCAATTTTATTTTAAAAAAACTTTTAAACCCACACATTTACTCTGATTTATAGAATTAAAAGCAAACGTGTTTATATAAAAAGGTGCTGTGACCCATTAAAATCATTCCCTGGTGTCCTTAATAAGCAAAAATGACATTGTAAGTAACCTGGTGGCCGTTGTCCCAAGCATAAAGGAGCCGATCCTTGGGGTTGTAGTCTATCTGTGTGGTGTAAGAATACTCATTCTCAAAGAGCAGGCGAGGGATAATCTGGGTATTTGTGTGTGTGTCGAATGCATATGAAATATTGGCATTTCTCTTGTTGTAGCTGTCAACAGCATAGAGGACACCGCAGATGACAAAGGAGTTGCCATAGAAGTTCTTCCGTAGACCCGTCTGCCAGGTGGTCTCCTTACGGGTGCTCAGATCCATGGCATTGAGTTTGCTGAGAACAATCACCTCTTGGTTGAAGCTATCATAATTAATGGCAGGATAAATGATCCATAGGCCATTTTCATCCACAGCAAAATCTACATCTGAATGGCCACGCCACCGCCAAGGGGTCTCTTCCTCATAGGCTACATCATGCAACATGGCCCAGGCAGCCACGTAGCGCTGCTTTAGATCATACTTAATGAGGTTGCGGGTGAAGGCTCGGTTGTAGTAGAGAGAACCATTAAAGACAGCATGGCCTGTTCCCATCCAACTGTAGGGCAACTTGTACGAGTTACTCCATCGGCCTAGGAAACAGATGGTATAATAATTTAAAGAGCACACTTGATCCTAATCCTACTTGCACATATGTTTCCTGTGAAGATTCCAACAGAGACATTCTACCCTCTGCTTAGTGGCAGCTGTTCAGGATTTAGGCAGATGTCAAAGATTAAATCTGGAGATTTACTCATGTGTTACTGAACTCCTAATCTGGAACACACGAACTAGATGTGAAATTTATTCTCCCACATTTTCTTCTGTAGATTTTATCATTCGAGTTTCAGTATTTCTTTTTTCAGTGTTCTGTATATCTGCAGTGTATCTGCTATTTGTATGCTTTCAGTTTTTAAAAATCTGTTAACAGTAAGCATATCTGCCTTGTGGCATACAAGGTATTTTAATATATAGCTATGGATAGTTTATATGACTCTTGCCAAAAGTAAAGACATCACCATATGCACATAAATCTAAAACACTTAAAATTAAAGATAAAGCACCGCAAATTTTGCATTCAAAATTTCACAGATTTCAAACAGTTTGTCCATTAATAAAAAATCAATTTAGCTCCCCTATGTTTCTTATAGGGGGAAACTGGATTGATGCAGAAGTGTTGTATTTGGCATATACCCATTGTGGGCTTAATTCTCTACAGGTAGTTCTATGTTAATGACTGTAATTAGGACAGGGATTTATGTTGCTCAGCACCGTGGTCATAAGGCACAATGTCACATGACCACATCATTTAATAATGGCAATCCTGGCACTCCCCATTGCCATCATTACCTGAATTCCTCTGATTGTTAGGCAAGGACCCACTCTGAGCCAAGCCGTTCTGGGTTTGGTCCCTCCTATTCCTGAGCCTGGGTAAAATAATGGACTGCATCCTCTGGAACTCTCCCCACCTGCTTTTCTCACCACCATATCTTAGTGCTTTTGGCTGCCTGCCTACCCAATGCTGGTAGCTGCCCCAACCCTGTTTGTATATCAGCCAGGGCCGCCATCTTTGCATCAGGTAGAGGTTCTTGTTCTGCAAAAGAGGCCCAGCCTATGAAAGACAGCTCCAGCACAAAAAAGCACCAACTGAGGAGCCCTAGCTGGTGTTCAAAGTGAGAACTACCTGCAATGTATTTTTTATTTCACAGATTTCTAAGACTTTTGATCCCAAGCTCATTTTAATTGCCCTTTCTCCAAATGCTTGTGCTTGTAATAATTCAATTTTCCATCTAAACCATTCAACAGATGCATCAAATCTCCCCTGACCTCCCAACCCAGTATTCTTCTCTTCTGTCAGTTATCTGCTCTAGCAATTTACCCCATAGTACAAAGCAAACATAAAACCTTGTCTGAAGCTGTCCAGATTCCGGAATTCCACCAATGTATTGCCATAATAATAGTTGGTGACATAGATTCGCTCATCTTTGGCTACTGGATCCTTCATCCAAGCACCTTCATTCCGCCCATAAGTATTCTGAATTACTGGCCCAGTAATAGTGGACAAAGTGTCCTTGCATTGACCTGAAAAACAAAGAATGTTTAGAACTTCCTAGGTATATGTAAAGGCTTTAAGGTACACTAGCTTCTCTCTTTAAACACACACACACACACAGAGGGAGGGATGGAGGGAGGGACGGATGGAGAGAGAGAGAACATAGAGATTGCTCAACTATAAACAAGTCTGGGTGGCTGACACTTTAAAGGCAACAGTAACAAAGATAACAATCATATGTGTCCAGAAGTAAAACATTCAAAAACAAGCCATCCTGTAGGGGCTTAATAACTGCTTTAACTCCAAGATGTCTGAGGCTATCCTTTCCAGAGGTAGCCGCTGCTTCCCAAGACCCACATGTGACATTATTTAATCAAGGGGACCTGGAGCTATCTGATCTGCCTGATTTTCCTAAGTGTTTCCTTGAATAACCAGGCTATGCTATGTGGAACTTAATAGGTGATAACCAGAACCTTGAACTGCATCCAGAAGCAACTGATGTGACATGGATATGCCATGGAATGACCATTACTGTCTGTACTGCTACTAGTGTAGTTTCTGAGCGGTCTTAATGGCAGCCGCATGTGGGATACCTTGCAATAATCCATTCATGAGATGACGAGGATCCATGTGATCTTCTGAACAGCCTCCCAATCCAGGAATGGATATAAGTAATGCACTAGTTTGCTCTTTGCAGAGGCCCTCTAGGCCAGGGGTCGCCAACCTTTTGGACCTCAGAGACCACCAAACTCATAATTTTAAATCCTGCAGACCACTAATATGAATTTTGACTGATGGTGGCTTGCTGACGCTGGTGGGAAAGTCGGTCCCATATTCCAGAGCTGTAGTAGTCACAAGACTGGCCCTTTGATCATCCTGGAACAGCTGCTCCTCCACCCGTGTGCACCGGCCTGCCATGGACTGGAGGAACTGCTCTGGGATGACCAAAGGGCCAGTCCTGGGACTACTGCAGCTCTGGAATATGGGGCAGACTTTTTCATCAACAGCAGAAAGCCACTCCAGGGTGGATTTCCCTCCCCCACCAATGGTTTTAGCTTCCAGTTCTAGCTCGCATGGCTCTATTCAAGGTAAGATTTGCACTCAGCTGAAGGTTGGGGGCCAGGGGTGAGTGGGCCATGGCCATGTGGGCGGCACAGCCTTGTGTTCCTGTGCAGCTTGGCTTAATTGCTTTGGGGGGAGTGCTTTGGGGGGGACATTTATCTGCAGACTACCAAAATTTTATCACGGACCATCAATGGTCCCTGGCCCACCGGTTGGTGAGCACTGTTCTAGGCCACAGCTGGCATCTGCTCTTTGAGCAGGACCTTAAAGTCCAAGACCAGATCAGACTTGACTGAAGAAACATACCCACCAAACTTAAAAGATGAAAAGTCCCCAAGACTAGAGAGCTAAAATATACACAGCTACTCAGTCCAGTCAGGACTGAGCCTGAGACTGTCCTCATGCAGTCTCTAGATACTGGGACACACATAGACAGTATCACTTGGATCTCTCAGGGTCAAAATATATAATTGGGTGTCATTAGCATACTGATGACCTTGTGAATCAACAAATGATCTCATTCAGTGATTTCATGTAGATGTGTATTTATTTATTGAACTTTTATGGATTACTATCATGCACAATAAGCCGATGCATAGCAAAACAAATAAAAAAGCAATAAAACAACTGTATCAAACTTACAAAGGAGCACACCATACTTCCCACTATGGTGCCATCATATCCCATCAAACCTAAATATGCTGGAACGATCCCAGAAAACTGAGGAGAACCACTACAATATGGCATCACTCTACTCTCAATCCCCACAGCCAGTTCAGAAAGAGACTTTGATCAATAGTATCAGAAGCACTGAAGATTAAGGGGAAGAAAGAACATATCGTTCCCACCCCAGCTCTGCCAAAGATCATAAAAAAGCATGATGCTGCTTGAAACCTGACTAAAATGGGTCAGATAATCTGATTGATCCAGGATCCTCTGGGGATGTTGCCCAATCACATCAACAACATTTCCAAAAGAGGGAAGATTTGAGATTGGACAAAATTGTCCAGGACTGTTGGGTTCAGAAATAACTTCTTGAGGAGGAGCCCACAATCATCTCTTTCATGGTTGAAGGAATCACTCTGTCTCTCAAAGAAACTCATCACTGTATGAACCATATGGACCCAATCTCAGGTCATTCCCCGCTGCCCGCAGGCAGCCTTAACAATCTAGGGGTGAGCCTGGATGACAGTTAATCGAGTGCATAGTTTGAAAGACCCTATCCATATCACAGTATCCAATCCATTCAACGCAAAACTATGCCCGAGCATCTCAGCCAGACTTGCCCAAATGATAGCTACCTCTGAGTGGATTTGAGAAATGTTATCTGCCAGAAAGCTTGAATATACGTTACAGTGCTGACATAAATTTCCAGTATTTGTCCTTCCCCAGCAAGGAATTAGTCATCTTAAACAGAGTCACTAGACTCTGTCAGTGGATTCAATAAAATGGCAAAACATTCTTTCCACCATTCTGTAATCTAGCCCAAACTGAATATTGCTTGGTGATCAATTGCAATCCCTGGAATTAACAATCTCCGGATCTCTTGCCGTGAAATCAAGTAGATTAGGCAAGGATGGTGCTAGGCAGCAGGGAATGCAGTACATCAGCAGCAATTACGATTGTACCTTATAACCTGATTTCAACCAAGGATGCGGCATTCAGTTATCTGCAGCACAGACCCTAGTAGATAAGTATTAATATCGTGCCCTCCAGCCAGCTCTAAGATGATAGAAATCCTGAAAACTGGGTACACACATTTCAGGAGAAATGGTGGGCAGAGACACCATTTCCCAACCTGTAACCATTTCTTCCCATAAATAAGCATACCAAAGGTATGGGAGCTGATTAATAATACATTTTAGTGATAAGTGCCTAAGCAAGAATATATTAATAAACAGAACGATGATGGCACAAAAGATAGTCAAAGACAATGTCTAGACTCTAAATCTTTTAAAGTAGAGGCATCACAAGTTGCTAGTACCAAATTCTAATAGATACTAGAAATACTAATAGAACAAAAGGGTAGTGAGCAACAGCGGTTTTGAACCAAACATTTTGCCTCTTTGATAATTTATATGTTTATTTTGGTTCTGGCCAATTCAAAAAAAAATGACTTTCCTCATATAATACGGGGTTTCGCCACACAGTAAGGGAAATTTTTAAAATATGTAGGGCCACCTAATTCTCAAAATAAGGAGAACTATAGTATGATGTTTTTTGGTAGTGTCCATGGGGTTTGGAGTGGGTTGTCATTTCCTTCTCCAGTGGATCACATTTTGTCAGAACTCTCTGCTATGACCTGTCCATCTTGGGTGGCCCTGCACAGCATAGCTCATAACTTCATTGATCTGTGCAAGCCCCTTCACCACGACAAAGCAGTAACCCATGAGGGGGCTGAAACTCAAATACTTTGGTCACCTAATGAGAAGGAAGGACTTGCTGGAGAAGAGTCTAATGGGAAAGACTGTGGGCAATAGAAGAAGGGGACAGCAGAGAATGAGGTGGCTGGATGGAGTCACTGAAGCAGTCGGCGTGAACTTAAATGGACTCCAGGGGATGACAGAGGACAGGAAGGCCTGGAGGAACATTGTCCATGGGGTCGTGATGGGTCACACATGACTTCGCAACTAACAACAACAACAACAACATAGTATGATGCACAGATAAATCTCTAGCCCTATTTGTTGAAAACCTGGGGCAGTCAACCAGTCCCACTGATTTCATGAATAGAAATAAAAGCCCCCCCCCCCAAAAAAATCAGATAGTTCCAGATTATGTCAACCTCTGCCCAATTCATTCATCTATTCCTCTGGAAAACAAACTTTATCTCGCAAAGATAAAGTAAAAACAAACATCCAGTATAAGTCTGGATTTCATAAACTACAATAAGAAAGCAGAAAAATGTGATTTAAGACCAGCAGAGACCCAAACATAATAGAAGGCAACTATTTAGATTTCATGGAAACAATATTGTATTAAGGAGAAAAGCCTCTGACCTTCTGGGGCAGCACTTGTGTTCTTGTGTCATAACAGGGCCCTCTTTAACTCTGTCCCTGGGACACCAAATCCGCTTGAGATTCTTCCTCTGATCCATCAGGCTCTGTCCCAATGCTGTCTCTACCCATCATGCTTTTTAACCCAAGAATTTGTTTCTGCAGTCCTTGACATCATCCATTCATTAGAGAATTTAATACTGTTTTACTTATAATTTATTTCAGTCCCCTTCTATTGATTTGGCCCAAAGTAAGAGCTTTCTTTATACCTGTTGTGGTTAGCTAGCAGCAGTCCAGATGGCTGAGGAGAGCGAGGACTCAGATGAGGGGCCAGGACTATTAGGGAGTGGACTGCTACCTTCAGAGATTGTGGGGGCTGGCAGCAGTGATGAGGAGATTCCCGAGGAGCCTGTGCCAAGTGCAACATTGCTTGCAGGAAAGAGCAGCTGCAACAGCACGGGCAACACGTAAGGCTGCAAGGTAATGGCCCCTCTTTCAAGAAGATAAAAGCCAGCTGTGAACAAATGTACTTTGCAGAAGGCAAGGACGTTTTGAACTCAGCCTCATGGACATTAAGTTGATATTTAAAGACTCTTGTAAACTATTTCTTATCTGTTGTTTTTTGGCAGCCTTGAAAAAACTTAGCAAGACTCTTTCTTGTCGGAGCTAATTAGTTGGAAGCAGCCTTTTATCTGTGAAGAAACAGGATTCTTAGCTGAAACATAAAAAGGTTATACTGCTACCTTTGTCTTGTGTTTCCTCTCTTGGAACCAGGTTTGGATCAGAACAATACCATTCTAATGTTATCCAAGTCACTAGTAATGAAATAAGATAAATGGGAAGGGAAAAGAAAACAAACTCACCAATGCTGTTTCTGATATCTTCCTCATCGAGGTTATATTTTGGTGTGACAGTAAGGTTAGGATTCACAGAGGCTGGAGAGGTCACAGTTTTGCTCATGGTAGGCTCAGACGTCATTTGTATGTGGAAATCTGTTGTGGTTATGCTAATTATGGGCGCCCCCATAGTAGCTGTGTCCTGTTCTGCTGTAGTTGTGATTGTGGGAGCCTGAGTGGCAATCTGAGACAGTGTTTTCAAGGTCCACGTGGTATTTTTATGTGCTGCCCCAGTTACTGGAAATTCAGCTGTTGCTGTGGTCTCCGGGATTTGGGTAGTAAAAATAACTGATGAGGTAGTGACTGGGGTTGATTCTAGAGGAAGCACCCTGTCTGTGGAAGACATTGGTGATTCTGTTATTGTGCTAATGTTCGCAGACATTTCTTTTCCATTGGGTGCAGTGCTCGTAATATGCACCTTCAGGAGTTGAATATCATCATGTAAAAGCAGATCTTCCATAGGTGATGGTTTCCTTGAAGGGACATTTGACAGGTAATTGTGATGCAAAAGCTGGTCCTCAATCAGCAAATCTATAGTGTCACCACTGAAAGACTCTTCTTCTGCTAAAACACAGATTTTTTAAGTATTACATTTTTATCAATTATACAGTTATAATTAATAATAAAATGTGAAATATAAAACATTTTTAAAACTCTAAATATATTACATTAAAATCATTTTGATATATTTATTCCCTGGAATTAAAACACTTACTTTATAATGAGATGACCACTTTACTGAATTTGGTTTGATTTATTATTCCAAATTTACCAGCTACAGTTAGACAGTCAGAAACTTTCATACCTGGAAATATTACAGAAAAATAGATCTCTCTGTCCTCCTCAAATCCATTCACAACTCAAAAGGGCAAGACACCCTGTCACCACTAAATTAGTTAAACTGAAGATTTAACTGTACTTAAACTCCCCCTGAGGGATAGGAATGGATGTATTGCAAAATCATTTTTCCCAAACTTTCGAGGCATTGTCAGTCTCCAAGCAAAAGTCATCCATTAGTTTGATCTATAGCTCACTCTGGAACCAATTTCAAATGGAAAGACATCATTGTGTTCTCCAGGACTTTTGGAGAAGCCACCAACATCACCATCTCCTTTTTCAAACATGAAAGGTTAAAAATTGGTCTGTAATTGCCCATCTTTGAAACATCCAATACAAATTTCATAAGACAGGTGTTGTAACTGTCACCTTTATACAAAGAGGCATTTTACCCACTCCCTCGCAGAAGTGTTTGTAATCCTAATGAAATCAAGACTTGGAGGAATGAACATATGTGAGCTAGTAAAAGCAAATGTCATCTTTCGGATCAGTTGCTTGGCAAAGAAGAAGTAAAGAAGCAGGATCCAGCTTTCCTTCAACAGCTGATTGGCAGCCTTCCAGCTTTGTTTAGTAGACAAAAACACTTGTCCACTAAACACAGCTGGAGAATTATTGCATAGATAATTGATTGCAAAATCTCCTTCAGGATATATTTAAAGCAACTGAGTTGGGTCATGTGTGAATATATGCTTAATTCTCTGAATTCTGAATTGCATTTAAAATATAGAGACACAAGTCGATAAAGTCAAAATAGGATCTGGGATGAAATGTGGAGGCCACATAATCCAACTCCCAGTTATGAAGCAAAAACACCTGCTTGTTCCAAGCTGCCTGCAGTCTAGTCCAGAGTGACAGCGACAAAGAGGAGATGCACTGAAAAAGGGATTTTTCAGGGTAGAAAGCACCATATGTTCAACAGCAAATGATTCATGTCAGGGACATGAACATGCACACCAAACATTCTCACCCTCTAACTGGGATAATTGACCAAATGGAAAGGTTAATCTCTAAATCCCAGGCTCTAAATTGGATGGAAGCCCTAGCAGCACAATTCATACCACATAATATAATCTATACTGCATCAACAACTGAATAAGTCTGAGATCACAACTTAGGAAGTGAAGACAGTGGCTGATTTCAAAAGCCCACATTGAGACTCATTTACATGTGTTCATTTGTTTCGTAAAACTGTTTCTAAGAATATAATTTTCAAGCCATATGGTATTTTCAGGCCCATTCCTTGGCTCATACACAAACTTTTCTTGTCAGTCTTGAACACATTTTTCTTGCCAAAAAGTTTTTAACTATTATATTTTTTAAAAAAATGTATCAGTGATATCAAGTTAAAATAATTTAAGAATTAGGAAAAGCTGTCTAACAAAATGTTATTAAAGTGCGGTTTCCAAAATTATAAAAATTATGATTTAAAAAAAAAAACATTAACTCACGTTCTTCAAGGTCATTTTCTGTTTCAGCATCTTTGGCCTTATAGTATGTGATTTCTCGGACAACATTCTGTTGGTTGGGAGGCCTGCTCCTCATGTGAAGTTTTCTTGCTGAAACTGCCTGTGGATTCATTGCCCCTGTAGCTGGGAGGGCATAATGCAACGACTCAGCAGAGCTTATATGCCGAGAAGCCTTTTCATCATGTACAAAAACTTCTTCATATTTTTCCTTTAAGAAACCAAAATTGTTAAAATTATAACCTTCTTAAACTTATCTCAGGGGACACATCTATGAATTGGAAAACCTCCCAAAGTCCTTCCCATCAGTGGGAGGATTCATTTTTTTTTACCACCGGTTCTGTGGGTGTGGCTTGGTGGGTGTGGCATGGGAAAGATACTGCATAATCTCCATTCCCTCCCCACCTTAATAACATGCTTTCTAGCTCCATTCTCCTGTGCAGGGCAACAAAAGAAGACCCAACCGATCAGCTGGGACTTGGGAGGCAGAGCCAGTCAGAGGTGGTACTTGCCAGTTCTCCAAACTACTCAAAATTTCCACCACTGGTTCTCCAGAACTGGTCATAACTTGCTGAATACCACCTCTGCTTCCCATCCATTATCCTCTTTTGGTGGCAACCCAAATTGCCTAAGGCCATCAGAATAGGTTTAAACTAACTTCTCTTTGGAAGGAACATGAAGACAGCCTGTTTGGCATTTCCACCAAGCAAAATTTGTAATGGTTTAACATACCAGGATTTCTGAAGCATCCTATGACCGCATTAAGAAGGATGCTTTTAGATATCTATCAATACCAATTAGTCCTAGAAATATAGTAAAGCAGGTGGTATTACATCAGTGGTGGGAGGCTACCGGTTCTGACTGGTTCTAGCAAACCGGTAGTTCCAACCATCAGCTGACTCCGCCCACTTGCCCCCACCCTATCCTGTCCTTTATTTCCTTCTTTCTGGCTCAGTTGATTCATGCAACACAGCTGATTTCCGTGCCTCAGCTGTTCTACTTACTGGGGCTACCCTAAAAGGTAAGCATTTGAGCTTCAAATTGGTGTATTTTGAATACTGTGCACGCACACAAAGCATGTGTTGTTCAACTGGTTGCAGCACACCACTGATTATACCAAAGTAAAAAATCTAGTTTTATTCTCCAGCTGCAGTTTCCCAGAACTCTTTAACAATACTGTGTTGCAGTAATCCAGAACTATTCCTGAGGCTAATTTCTCCTGTACTTCCCTCTGTATGCATTTGATGAGAAAAGTATCACTGGGTATCATATAAGTTAGGGAAACCAGAGCTGTACCAATGAATTAATTTGAACAATTTATTTCTCGTTTCTCTTAGAAATCAGCAAAGACATAGACGTTGATTAGATAAGGCTAAATAAAATGAAATCCAACTAAAGCAAGAGTGAGGTAAATTTGTTGCAGATCCTTCTGACTTGCCAGTTGCAAGTTGCTTTAACAACCACACAGCATCTGTATTAGACTTTACTTTTATCAGTTTAACATGGTGCACAAATTCTATTCTCCTAGGCAAAAGCAGCTTTCAATGTCATTCCCTAAAAATAATAAGGTTTGTTGGTATCCTCTCTTTATTATTAATATTTTACGTTTGGGTTTTTTTGAAGTTTAAATTTTCTATTTGTTTTTCATAGATCTGGAATCATAATTAAGTCAAAGGGTTTGGGAATTAAATGCCTGTGACTAATTTTCTGATAAGATGACAGCATCTGTGACTAACATCTTCAAAAGCTAAGGGAACTGCTCGGTGTTAGAATTCTGCTGTTTGATCTTTCATCCAAACTAATCTGTAATTGGATTGTTTCATGGGAATCAGAGAAAAGTTATTCTAGACTGATTCTTTGTCTGGGTGATTTTTCAATTCCCTTTTGTGAAGAAATCTGAAAGGAAACTGATTCTCGATTTCCCTGATTTTGAGACAGACTATTGCTATGTGTTTCTCTGGGTTAGGCTGCTGAAAAAAAATCCCTTTGTTGATGGTTAATTAAAGATTGTTCGATATTGGTACAATGTAAAGCCACAATCCAGGTTTGGTTGATTGATCCTTAAACTCTCTTCCTTCTTGTTAAATTTGTTAGAATATTTGTAAATCTCAATGGCTTTTCTATGTAACCATATAGCATCGTGGTTGCTAGTACCATTTTTCTCATATAATAAGGCTGGGTCTTATTTTTTTTGAGCCCCGAAAAAATGGCTAGGTCGTCTTTTTGGGGGTGATTTAACTCCCCCCCTTGCATCTTTGGGCAGGCGGGCGGCGACGGCTAGGATGTTGATCTCGGCATTGGTGGGGCACTTCGTATCGGGGTCAACGCAGGCAGCACCATATCCAGGTGTGCAACAAGAGTACTTTGTAACGGCAAGCTTCCCCACCATTCCCCCCATTTTGCATGTTTTAATATAGGCCTTAATTTGCGGGGAGGGGTTTAATTTAATTTCATGCCTATAAAAAAATGCTGGGACTTCCTATTGGGGGAGGCCGTATTGTTGGAGAAACAGGGTACCTATGTATGACTTTAAACTGGATTTTATGTCCTTTATGTAGCAATGCATATTCTGATTTGTCAGGTTATTCTAATTGGCAATCCTTTCATGTTACTTTAATTGGGTATTAAAACCATGTTTTGCGGATCCAAGATAAATCTGGCAAAAAGTGCAAGGGATAAAGTGAAGTAACGACAAGAGTAGACCTCTACTTTCCTGAAGTGATTGAAATATTTTTGGGGACTTTTTGTTGGTTTATAAATGGTTATTTAAAAAGTTATGCTTTTCAATGATTTACCAGTTTGATCTGTAACTTTCTCAGTTTTAAAGCCCCGTCACACAGCACCAACGGATGGAAAGAGGATGTAAAACGGTAACACTTGCCATCCGTTGGTTAACGCGATGCTTCCATTCTGTACTCACTGCGTCCGTTTTACATCCTCTCTATTCTCAGACCGTAATACTGAAATTTCAATCCGCATTCAAAAATGAGTTTTGAGTGCTGCACATAAATTTTTGAGTCGGTAAAATTATTCCAACTCATGATCTGCAATCCGGCAAGCATACGGAAGGAGAACATTCGTTATACATCCGATTGTCATCTGTTAGAGCGTCTGCTGAATCCGTAGGCATCGTGCAGCTCACGCGCAACTCAAATCGTCTACAGCGGAAAAAGGACCAGTGAGGCAAGCGAAACGGAGGTGTAATCAGACAAAGGCGTTAGTATTGCTACGGACGTTAGAAAGTGAAAGGGATGCAGCTGCTACTAAGGATTAAAAAGAAAAAATGATTTGCATAGGGGTACGTATTATCGGATATTTAAGCGATGTCTGCAGGACTGCCAGAAGATTGCACAAGGATCACATGATGAAAACCTATTTCTTGGAAAGGGGGAGAAGCTCACTGGATCTCACTTTACGCAGACAGCACGTCTGTGGCAACCCTCTTTCAGACCTTCATCTGGCTCACTTCTCTTGCCACGTTCCGTCATAATCCACCATGGATATACTCCTCTTTTGGTACCACATAACGTATCTTATCAACAGTGCGAAGCATCTAAAGGGTCTTTCACTTGGTTCTACGGCAAAGAAATTAGGAGGCTATACAAGTAAGATGTCTAGGGCGAAGATGAGTATGCAGAGAGCAGGATTGACTGTATATACAAGATTGATGTGATGCTGAGGAAGGAAGGAGCACTCGGCATTCCTCAGACTTCATGATCCTTGCAGCATTGTTGACGCAGGTGAGCGCTGAGACGGCCAGGTTGACCAAGGAGTAGCAATCAACTTCACGGTCATCTGGATCCTGAACTCAAGGTAGCATGACTTCTGTGCCACTTGGCCTCAGGGAACATGTAAGGAGGCATGCAGTACGCGCTAGGAAGGGTGGCCAACTTCAACACATCAGCATTGTGGTCAAGAAGTGGTGCAGGGCCATCGATCGAAAGGATAGCCTGGCAGGACGCATCTGCCGCAGTGCCGTCACCACTAGAAGAAGGCTGGTAAGAAAGTTTGCAGAGCGATGGTATGCTGATGCAGACAGTCTAGTGCAACAAAAATATATTAGCTCAGACAGGGTGAAGTTAGGTGGAACTTTCCGCCGCCCGCCACACTGTATTGGAGCCATAAGATTCTGGGAAACACAGTGGCAGCTGCATAAGCTCCAGAACAGATATGCCAG
>BHFT01012501.1:0-46001 GCA_004320025.1 Laticauda laticaudata
TTCCACTCAAAAAGTTTTGTGCAGCTCAAAACTTTTTGAGTGGATGAAATGTCAATAGACGGATGCTGGACGGATAGCGAGTATGAAAAACGGACACAGTGAGTGCAGAACGGATGCATCGCATTAACCAATCGATGACAAGTGTTTCTCTCCATTTTACATCCTCTTTCCATCCATTGGTGCTGTTTGACAGGGGCTTTAGATTCAGAATTCTTTTGTTGCTACCACTTGACTTCCAGTAAAAGATATCTTTTCTTTAATTAAAAGACTCTATTTCTTTCTTGGATTTTGAATGGAGCACCAGCTGACATTTTCTCTATTTCTCATCCAGGGAAATATAATATTCTGCCTTTTTAATATTTCTCATAATATTTCCTTCTTCTAGGAAAGAGGTGGGTGCTAACTTACTATAACTCCATTATCCCTGCAAACCTTCAAGGCCATGGGAAATCACCAGGAGAACACCCAGTGTCCTTAAGGGATCACCGAATAGTACCAAGAACGTACTTAACTACCATGTTTCTCATATAATAAGGTTGGGTCTTATTTTTTTTTGAGCCCCGAAAAAATGGCTAGGCCATCCCCCCTTGCATTTTTGGGTGGGCGGGCAGTGACGGCTTGGATGTTGACCTTGGCATTGGTAGGGCACTTCATATTGGGGTCAATGCAGGCAGCACCATATCCGGGTATGCAACAGAAGTACTTCCTAACAGCAAGCCCCCCCACCATTCCCCCCCATTTTGCATGTTTTAATATAGGCCTTAATTTGGGGGGAGGGGCTTAATTTCANAATTTCATTTCATGCCTATAAAACATGCTGGGACTTCCTATTGGGGGAAGCCGTATTGTTGGAGAAACAGGGTATTTGAGCGACTTCTGCTTCTTTTTACCTTATGTATCCTGTGCCAGCCTTTCTGGATGACTTCTTTATTTATTGTATGCCAGCCTTGCTGGGTGGATTACTTATATAATAAAAGAGTATAAATGCAAGCATTTCTGGTTCCTCAGGGCTTTCTTTCCATAAAAGGAGCCCATCTTTACTCAGCTAAATAAATGTGTATGTCAGTGTTCCAACAAACCTCCATTCCAGTCAATAACTCTGAGACAGACATCTCTCAAAAGTTCTTTTTTATTTGGATAGTGACCGGCACAACTGTGGAATCCCGAATCTGAAAGTTCTGGGCTTCCTTACAATAAATAAAAACTACAAATCCATCCCCTGCACCCATCACCACATCACATGGCCCAATCACCATCCATCCCAAAGTAAACTTCCTTTCACTATGCGCAACACATCCTGACCTTGAATCAGAAAAAGAATGTTAGTATGTCTAATTAGAATTACTCCAATGAATTCCCACTTTCCTAGGCTCAGTTGTGGCAGCGTGGGAGCATCAGATCTCAATATGGCTTCCAAAGCTGTCAGCGTAAGCTTAAAGGCAACATCTGGTATTCTGTCTCTATTTTACCAAACTGCACTGTCAACTCATAAAACATTTACAGCTTCCAAAACTAAACAGGATTTATTTGGGGTAACTGCCAGAATCCTGACACACAAACCAGCACAACACCATAAGGGAAAAAACTGTACTTGTATCTAATCGTTTTGGACATGGAATGCTCCATAACAGGTGTATCAAACTTAAAGGCTGTGAGCTGGATCTGGTCCATGAAGTGCTTAAATCTAGCCCATGCAGCTGGCCTGGAAATATCAAAGGAATGGACTACAGTGCCTCTGGCAGCTAAAATGAGCTGCGTGCGGCTCCCCTGCACCTTGTTTTCACCCACCATGGCTTCCTGCAGCACTCTACCAGCTGAAAACCAGGCCAAAACCAGGCCAAAAAACAGGCTGAAAAATATGCCAAAAACAGGCCCAAAATAGGCCAAAAATGGACTGAAAAACGTGTTTGGAGTATTGCAGTGCCAGAAAAATAAATACAGATGACTTAGATTTCATTTAACTTCTTTATAAACACATAAAGTAAATTTTACAATACCAGTTGTAGATTTCTCCAACATGGAGCAAACTCTAAACAGAAGCAGACATCGGTTTCACTTGAGTTCAGCAGGCAAGCAAAACACACAGCAGAGGAGAAAAGCAGTTTCAATTTCAACAGACAGACTCAGATCTTAACATAGCTTCAATGCTGCAGAGCTTAATATAGAGCCATGGCTAGGCTACTTTTAGTTTCAGTTTCCAGCCTAGGCTACTTCTAGTTTCAGTTGCCAAACGGTTCTCATTGTCTGACTTAGTTGCTGTGCCTATTTATTGGCTGACCTTGTTAACATGCTCTATTCCAATTCATGAATATACTCTGACAAAATGGGCTAAGAATGGGCCAAGAACAGACCACGCAGCCTGTTATTGGCTAGTAGAGTATTGCAAAAAGCATCCCGCAGGGATGGGATTCTACAGGTTGTCACCTATTCTCTAGGACCGGTTGTTAAAACTCTAAGCAGTTCGGAGAACCAGTTGCTAAAAGAAATTACTGCCCTAAGCCTGTAAAGAAGGCAGGAGGGAAATATTCTGGTGTTCCTTGTCGAAACTGCCTCTCCGTTGACTCTTATTACATTCTTGGCAGGACTGGACTTTCTGTCTCAGGCACCACTCTGGAGTTTTTTGTTCCTCCTCTGCTGGTACTTTGCACGTGTGGAGTGACCATTCAAAGTTACAATGGCACTGAAAAAAGTGACTTATGACCATTTTTCACACTTACAACTGTTGCAGCATCCCCATAGTCATGAGAGGCCAGGGGAGGACATGCGTGCCTCAATGTGAGTGATATTGAGTTGGCCACGCCCAGCCAATAACATGACCACCAAGCCATGCCCACCAACTTAGCCATGCCCACAGAACCAGTTGTTAAAAATTTTGAATCCCACCCCTGGCATCCCTCCCTACCCCCCAACCCCCATGCCATCACCAGCCCAGAGAGGAGAACTAAAATGCTGATCTGGCCCTCAAAGAAATCCAGTTTGATACCCCTGCTTTGTGGCATCGTCCTGAGGGGAGAAGTTGAAACAGTTTATGTCCAAGATGTGAGGGGCCTGTAGATATTTTTTCAATCCTTTTTCTGGCTCATACAGTATACAGGTCCTCAATGGAAGGTAGGCTGGTTGTAATTGTTTTTTATTTTTCCTACAGTCCTAACTATCCATTGAAGTCTGTGCCTGTCCTGAGTTAAAAGTCCTTGCCAAAGACCTGATTTCACTTTTTCCCCACCTCTTTGTATAGTCCACCTCCCTTCCCTCTCCCTATAACTCCTGAGATTTCTGTTCCAGCATGTCGGCATCTGGTGTTCGCCATCCCAAGATCACATTTCATGCATCACAATGTCACCATGCATATGGCAAGATTTATGCTTGTTTCGGTCAACAGATGCATGGTTTGCACAATGGTGGCAGGGTGCACATAACATTTCTAGCTCCTGCATCCTTCTATGAATGCCCATCTGTTGGACATGATGTTATCCCCCCCCCCATTTTTTTCATTCCAATATCCTATAGTAAGATTTGGATTGGTTTGTTTGTTTTTTTCTTGTAAGAGTCAGAAAAATGAAAAAGGATTATGCTTTTGACAGACTAGGAACTTCATGAATAAGCTTGACCATGTGGTAATATTCCTGATCTTCTTATGACTATAACATTGTTGCTTGTATCTTACGACCTATATTAATTGTTTCATTTAATATCCTACCTGGTGTGATTTATGTTGATTGCTTATTTAGTATCCTGAGTGTTTGGTCTTATGATTTATGATTAATGTATTTTATGACAATAACCATGATTTACCACCTGTGGCTTGTATGTGCACTTATGCATCGAGGACAAATTCCTTGTGTGTCCAATCACATTTGCCCAATAAAGAATTTTATTCTATTCTATTCTGTTCTATTCTATTCTATTCTATTCTATTCTATTCTGTTCTAATTCTATTCTATTGCTCTTCCTATTCCTATTCCTATTCCATTCCATTCCATTCCATTCCATTCCATTCTATTCTATTCTATTCTATTCTATTCTATTTTAATATTCTATTCTATAGAACTCTCAAGTTTTCAATTCTATGAAACAATTGCAACAAGAATAATACACACAAACATATACAGAGAGAGAAAGAGAAAGAGAGAGAGAGATTTAAAACCTCTCTCTCCCCCCCACACCCCTCAAAATTCCAAAGAAACAAAAAATCTCACAATACACAAAACAATCAAAACATTTTTTAAAGTGCATTAAAAAAAAAACAACAACACATAGACACATATTATCCCTTCTAGTTTAATAATGAATATATCACCACACTATTAGTTCACATCCTTTATGAAACAGGCCCACGCAAAATTTTTCAACTACTCAATCTATTTGCAAACTGTTGGTCTGTCTTCTATATTAGTGATGAAGTAGTGAACAGGAAAAATAAGAATAAAACAAAACAAAATTAAACATATATCTTTGATCAAGGCAAAGACCCACCAGGGCAACAAAACACACAAAAACAGTGCAAGATCAGAAGATGTGGAGAAAACTGCCCCATAAAATTGCCAGGACATGAATTAATGGATAACCACCACCACCTCTTCCTCTTCCATCATCATTAACATAATAATGGCTTCCTCCAGCAAAAGTCAACATTGATTATATAGACATGAGGTTTTATGTGCCATATGGGGTCTTCCACCTTCAGCAAACCACAGGTCTTTGGGTCAATATTTCAAAAATCCATGCTTTTCAAATCAGACTTAAGCCAGAGATTGACAACTTCCACATTCTGTTAAAGTTTTGAGTGGAAAAGCAAAGCAAATAACCCTCCTGAGGGCATCTGCACATTTACCACGGCCAGTGCAAATTGGGTTGAAAACACCCATCTCAGAAGGTTTCCCTCATTTCACTGCTTCCTAATAAACCTCATTTTCTTCCTTCTTTTCTTGGTTCCACTTTTGAATCACTGTATTGTCCTTAAGCCCATGTCACACTGCACCAATGGATGGAAAGAGGATGTAAAACAGAGAAAAACGCTTGCCATCTGTTGGTTAAAGCGATGCATCCGTTCTGTACTCACTATGTGCGTGATTCATATGTTCTATCCGTCCAGCATCCGTCTACTGACATTTCATCCGCTCAAAAAGTTTTGAGCTGCAAGCAAACTTTTTTAGCGGAGATGAACTTTCCGCCACTACCGTTCTACATCTGCCAACATATATGGGGAACAAACGTTCCACATCCATTACATGTCCACTGTATCCGCTCGGCATCCGCTGCGCATCTGTGCAACTCGCATCAATCCAGCGCGAACGGAAAGAGGGGAGAAGCAAAATGGACACGGAACGTCTGCTCAGAGTTAGTAGCCACGGACAAAGAAGGATGTAAGTGGATGCAGCTCGCATATAAAGCATTTAAACAGAAAAACGTTCGTATGGGGGACATATCTCAGATATTTAGGATGTCTGGAGGAGCCTAGAGGATGCAGAAGGACACCTAGCGGAAAAATGATATTTCCAATAAAAAGGGAGGAAATCACCTGGATACTTCTCAGTCCAGCAGCCTTGATGTTCAGACCTCTTCAGCCTTGCTCTTGCTCTTGCTCTTCCACAGGCATTCCAGTCATTCTCCACCATGGATCAATCGCCACTCCTTTTGGTGGCCGCCATCATTCTACAACCAGTGCAAAGTCCTCTTCAGGCTCTTTCACCTACTATGCAAGGAAAAGGAGGCGTCAAAGAAGGTGTGTGGTCCGAATGAGATCGGGAGAAAGCGCAGTACAGACTGTATGACAAGCTGATGGTGAGCTGAGGAAAGAAGACCCTCGTGCATTCAGGACTTCATGAGGTCCACTAGCCATGTTTGACGAAGGTTGTGGATCGGCTGAGACCCAGGTTGACCAATGTAAGACCCCCGCACCTCAACTTGACAGGCTACTGACACTACTCGCAGAGCCAGCGCCGGAATACCGGAGCACACAACTTCGCCAGCCTGGACCTGGCTAAGGTGCACGATCTGCGCACCTGCCTCTGGCCAGTACAGGAGCATGCAGTACGCCATGGAGGTGCCACACATTCCATCAGCATTTGGTCAGAGAAGTGGTGCAGGCCATTATCGAAGAATACCTGGAGGAGCTTCCTCCAGTGGTCACCACTGAAGAAGGCTGGAAGAAAGTTGCAGAGCAGTGGTATCAGAAGTGGAACTTCCCCACACCGTTGGCCATAGATGGGAAGCACATGGCCTGCAAAGCTCCAGCCAAGTCAGGTCCACTTATCACAACTACAAGGGCTTCTTCAGCATCATCCTCTTCGCCATGGTCGATGCTGACTACAACGTTCATGTAACATCGATGCTTCGGGCAACGGTCAGTTCAGATGCCCAGTATACAATGCCAGTGACCTCAAGGAGGGGCTGGAACGCAACCTCATCATGGGCTTTCCAGATCCAGACCCCTGCCCAACGACAAGCAAGATGTGCCCTACTTCCTCGTGGGGATGACACCTTCTCCCCTCAGAACCTACCTCATGAAGCCCTACACTTCCAGATGCCTCACCCGTGAAAAGAGGATCTTCAACTACAGGCTTCCAGGGCAAGTGGGTGGTGGAGAACACCTTTGGCATCCTGCCAACAGGTTCCAGGGGTACTTCTCACCACCATGCAGCATCGCCCCCAGAGACCGTGAGAAACATCGTGGAAGCTGGTGCATCCTTCACCAATTGCATGCCATCACAGACCCAGTTTGCAGAACAGACTTGTGGACTGCCAACAAGGCAATGGGACATGGAGCCTGGGGAATGGAGGCAATGCGAAAACCTGATCGACACTCACGGATGTGCAAGGGCCACAACAGAGCCTCATGAGAAGGAAGAAGCAGCGCAAACCTCCTGAAACACTGGTGCAACTCCCAGCTAGGAGTGGAGTGGCAGACAGGAGGTAGCATGCTTAATGGATGCTTCTTCTTCAGCCTGTTCTCATCACACTGATGAATTGTTGCATTGTATGTTGAGTGGCCCTACAAGGAACAGGGCATTTAATAAAGAGCTGTGTTTAGGTTGAAATGTGTTGTGAATGATTAAATTGTTTATTGATAATAAAGGGCCATAGGTGTGGCACCTGGGGGTGGACCATACAGTCCCACTATGCTTGCACTGGAGGCTTATCTATCCCACAGCTATTACTCATCCACAGCTATTACCCATTCCACAGTATCCCTGCCCATCCCACAGGTATCCTTACCCATCCCACAGCTATCCATCCCACAGATATCCATCCCACAGATATCCTTACCCATCCCACAAGCATGCAAAGGCTGAAACCATTTCTAAAAGTTTCCACCAAAGACTTATTTACTAAAAGAATGAACCAAGTGTGTGAAGCAAACGATAATCTTTATAATAACAAACTGTAGGACTTCATCTAAAAACCAAAATGACCCAAAATAAGTCCCAAGCAAAGATAAAAGTCAACAAGGTAACAACCAGTCTCTTGCGACTCTTCTCAGTCCACTCTGGCGTGCCCATGGTCTCAGGGATGAAGAAGGTCCAGGTGCTGTGGAGGTGGCTGCTGCTGGAGTCGTGGTGTGAGGCGCCATTGGGTGCCTGCCCGCAGAGGACAACAGGAGATGGTGTGTGGAGGAAGCTCTCAGAGAGCAGGCTCCGCTCCCGTGATGTTGAGAGCCCCTTCCTCCAGGACATGGGATGTCAGTTCCCAAGACCGATGACAGATGTTCTGATGCCGAGCTTGGCTGTGGGGTGGAGGAGAGGAGTGTTAGTGGGGCTTTTGGTCTTGGCAGGTGAGCGAGGGTGAGCGGGGATCTGTTGGTGTGGTGCATCTATTGTGTGGTGGCATCTGTGGTGTCTGGTGGGCATCGGTGCACCTGTGGTGTGCGATGTACCTGTGCCTGGACTGGAAGGGCTGCCTGTGCTGCTGGAACTCCTGTAGCCGTAGCCTTGATAGGTGAGGGGCTGTTGAAGCCTTGGAAAGGGCTGTGACATCACCTGGGTGGAGAGCAGATCTGGAGTGGGTCAGAACAGGTTCAGCTGGGCCTGGAGGTGGTCGAAAACCTGTGATCTCTCCTTGATCACCTGGTGCTGGGCTTGGGGCATTTCATGAGGGTCTTTCTGTTAGGTGAGGAAGGCTTCTGTTAGAGGAGGTGTATGTCAAAGTGTACAGATGAGAGAGGAGATCTACGCTGCTCTTGATGGTATCCCTGATCTCCAAGAGGACAGTGTGGCTCTGCCCCTCCGGTCTGCCTTCTCTGCTGCTTTTCTTGGAGGTGGAGCTGGGGGGGCTGGGTTGGTCTCTGGTGGAAGTTCCTTCTCCTTGCTCCCACTGCGTCAGGGGTCCTCGACCGTGCTCTGCCAATGGGAGAGGCAGCTGTTGTGGGTGTCTCCATCGTGGGGCGTTCCACAGATTACCTGCTGGACACAGGAGCTGACTCTTTGGCCAGAAGAGACTGGCTCTTCTGTGGGCTGCCTGAGAAGAAGGGTAGACAGGGAGCTGCTCCTCCGTTGGCAGATCCTTCACCCTCCAGAAGCTGCACTTGCCCTCACGTAGGTCTCCTGGTCGGTGAGCTTGACTGTGGCCTGGTCAGACTTTTTCAGGTGCAGCTTCCTGTACCAGTTGTGCATGTGCTTCCACATCCCAGGAGGACATCCAAAGTGTTAGCCCAGGCTCTCACGCCTTCTTTCTCCAAGCCGCCGTGCTTCCGCTTAGTGTCTCGATCGAGCCTTGTGCCCTTCCTCCAGAGGTACTTTGTTCGTCCCTCAGCTTTCGAGCACCTCCTCCTCTGTTCCTCTGCAATGGTACTGTCTCCTCTCCCCCTTTTCTCATGATGCCTCCTTCCTCCCTCTGGAAGGCCTTCTGGGCCCTCATCAGCAGGCTTTGAGTTCGTAGGGGCTGGTGGCCACACCACCACCACCAGCAGCAGCTGCAGTTAGCACCAGCAGCAGCAGCACCAGCAGCATCAGCAGCAAGCACCAGCAGACTCAGCACCAGCAGAAGCACCAGCGAGCACCAGCAGCATCAGCAGCAGAATCAGCACTAGCAGAAGCACCAGCACCAGTAAGCAGCACAGCAGAGTCAGAACCAGCAGAAGCACCAGCACCAGCAGAGTCAGCCCAGCAGCAGAAGAAAGCAGCACCAGCAGCACCAGCAGCAGAAGCCCAGCGAAGCAGAGTCAGCGCCAGGGAGTGGATCATGGTCTGTCCTGCCAGGCTGGAGATAGGACAGGCTTCTCTTCTTCCCCATGTTGTTGGCTGAAGATGTGTCTGGCAGCGCTAGCATCCGCTAGGCATCCATGATGCAATCCGCGTCATCCGCTCTGCTCCGCTCCTTCCACTGTCGCGTCACTTTGCGGTTCTACCCACGACGCCCGCAGAGTTGTCACCACGTCACTCCACTTCCATCCGTTAGCTTCCATCGAGCATCTGACTAATACTCCTTGCTACGTCCTCCCCACGTCCATTCCTTTCCATTGTTGTCCGTTCCTCTTTATGCAAATTTGGGGCACTTTTGAGAGCGGATAACAACAGATGGAAAATTTGCTCGTCCGCTGTGTCCTTTTTTACATATGTTTTGCATCTGTCGGCCGATGTGACCTAGCCTTTAGCATAAGCACCTAGAACCTCATTTATTGTATATTGCTGTATATTTTGCAGTCCTTCCAACTGAGAGTTGTACTTGGGTCAAAGCAAATGGCAGTCAGCGCTCAAAGGGGAGCCAGCTGTGCCAAGTGTTGGACAGCAACAATGTACAAAAGTTCAATCCTACTGTTACAAAAAAAATATTTCCCCAATGGACTTGAAATGAGTCAAAGGGTTGCAGCTGAAGCCTGCTTGAAATGGTGGCCGTGTTGTCCATCAGCCTAGCCTTCCTACATAAAGAACTGACAAATCTCATCAAGGAACTAAGCAGCAAAGTTCATTGTTATGCCAGCTTGGAAACAGTGAACCAAGCAGATCCAGAGATGGATTTTCCCCCCTCTAATTGGTGTCTCTGGGTCAATTCCAAAGACTCTCAGAAAATGGGCTGGAAACGATGGGGAGGTTCTTCCCCACTCTTTTCAAAGGAAACAAGAAAGGCATTTATCATACTAGTGAATCGAGTGCCTTTTCGAAGAGGACCTTGAAATCTAATGACTTGTGGGCTGTCCACAGTGTGTCAGCAGGTGGCTGGTAAGTTCTATATGGGCACGGAATGTTCTGCCACATGTCGGGCAGACATGTGTGGGCACCATTAGTGCAGCATTTGTGTCATGCCCCTGTTGCAATCTGATTCCGAGGGGGAGGTCAAACAGCTGACAGGGAGTGAGAGTGTGGCTCCAGTGGCTCTGGAGAAAACTAGGGAAGGGCACAGTCTGGCTAGGCATTCAGAGGAAGACCCAGGTCCACTCCCTCTTCATCCTAGAGCATGCAGAGAGGAATGGAGAAGGGAGAAGCATGAGTTACATGGGTTACGGGAGAGAAAAAGGCCCTGATTCCCTTCATTAGCAGCTGGGAAAACAGGATTTTAAAAGGGTGTTTTCACACAGCACCTTACTGGAAGCAAAACATGCATTATATTTGTTTGTCAAGTCCTATCTGGGTTCTGGCATCCTCCCAACTGTGTGTGTTTCATTATCTTTTGAAGTCTGCAATTCCTTCTCCTGCCCTGTCTCGTTAATTGCTGCAGCATGGTTTGTGTTGGTTTTTATTTATAATTTATATGTACTTTGGGTTTGGACTGAAATTCTTCCCTTTAAAAACTGTTCTTGGGAGAGTTTTTTCTTCAGCCGATGATAACTGGACATTGGGGGCCAAGTTGGAGGTATTAAAGCGACTTTACCTGCTTTTGTGACTTGGTTGCTTTTGTGCCACACCCTGAGTCATCACAATTTGTAGCTCTGGCTTTGCAGAGTGGTCACGTCTCTTGTGCTGTGATTATCTTTCTGTCTTCAATTGTCTGGCAGCCTTGGTAGATCTACATGTGCCATGTCGATCGATCCTGTACCAGGCTTTCCCAGGAGATGGTGTTGATATACAGGGACCTTGAGAGAGGCTTTCAGCCTGTCTTTGTATCAAAGTTAAAACTGAAGTTAAAAATGAGAGCAGTTTTTTTTAAGAAAGCAAGAATTGATTCACCAAGGTGGTTGAGAACATATCTTGCAGACCCCTCACATCCTGGAAACAAACTGGACACAACTCCTTCCCTCAGGATGATTGCTATAGGGGCATTGCATGCCAACACAACCAGACAGAAGAACAGTATTTTCCCCCTGTGGTATCTTTCTGCCAAACATCTTATTCTCGCAGTTGACAACATGCGGTGGCTACTAAGTTCCATCTGAAGTATATGTATATGAAGCCAGAGAGTGTGACTGTGGTATTATTTATCATTTTATTACCTTTTATTTTCCCCTTCAATTGGTTGCACACTTCTAGTAGTAGTAGTAGTAGTAATACTGGTAGTAGTTGTAATATTCTATCTGCTGTGTTAGGGCTCCAACAAGTCCCTTTCATTCAAAGAAAAAGTCTCTAGCTGCATCTCAGAAAAAGTAAATTGGTTTATTAGAACTTGCCATGTTGGTGTGTTGCCGGGTGGGTACAACCGGTACTAAATCACATCATACATTTCCCCCTTGACCCTGGTCTTTCCCCCACCCCCTGGATGTGACCTTGTGTTGTAGGAAGTTCCACTTCTCAGTCAGAGTCCTTGTTAACTCCACTGTCATCTTCCAACATTCGCAGTTCCCTGTTCCTTGTTGGAAGTCTGGAGGAGGATTCTGCCTTCCCCTCATTTGCCCAGATGCTGAGGGCTGGAAAAGCCAAACCAGAAGTATGCAATAGTTCTCAACCAAAGAAGAAAGAAGAGACCCCACTGCAGTGCCTCTGGCTCCAGGAGATCCTGGGAGGGAGAGTTTTGTTCCCTTTCATGCCAGGTTATCTCTTTTTGTCAAGGTGTGTTGATTGTCCTGGAACCAGAGGTTTACTGGAAGTTTGGTTATGAGTTTTGTAGTTAGGTCATCTGCAGGTTGGTCTTGCAAGTGTTGTCATCTGGTGGTTACTTGAGCAGCTACTTGGGCAGGGGGGATGATGGTGTTCACGACCTCCTCCCTTTCCCTGTATTGGGGCATACAGGAGAGAGCATCAGCCAGAAATTTCCTTCCCCCTGGGGAAGGACTCCTTTGGTCTTTTTAGCTGCCATGCTGTTTTACAAGTACTCTGAGTGCTTTTGAACCAGAGACAAATTTCTTGTGTGGTTAACCACATTTGGCCAAATAAAATATTCTCTTCTCTTCTCTTCTCTTCTCTTCTCTTCTCTTCTCTTCTCTTCTCTTCTCTTCTCTTCTCTTCTCTTCTCTTCTTTTCCCTTCCCTTCCCTTCCCTTCTCTTCTGCCGTGCCCTATCCTACTCATCTCTTCTCTACTCTACACTACTCTACACTCCTCCATTCCACTCCATAGAACATAAAATAATAGAGTTGGAAGGGACTTTGGAGGTCTTCTAGTCCAAATCCCTTCCTGAGCAGGAGACTCTATATCATTTCAGAGAAATGGCTGTCCAGTCTTTTCTTTAAAAATCTCTTCTTCATTCCATTCCGTTCTATTTCTGTTTAAAAAAAAATAGTTGAAGGAGGCAAAGGCAGGGGTCTCAAGGCATTTGACCAATTGAACATGGTTAAGTGAAGCTACAGATTGTTTTCCCATTTCTCAAAAAGGCTGATGGTCTTCATTATAATGAGGTGGAGAGCAAAAGGGAGGGGGAAGGAGAGAGAGAGAGGAGAGAGAGAGAGAGAGAGAGAGACAGCCTGGGGCATAGAATTTGATCTGCCTTGATTTTTAATGTAAACCCAGTTCAGTTTCCCCAGCTGACTCATTATGCAGAAGAACATAACATCTACTCTTTGGTATTTTCACTTATCATAAATTCTCCCCCTCCCTCCAAATTCCAGCTCAAATGGCAGATATTAGGGAGAAATCTGTGCAAAGAGGCATGTGAAAATAGCACCGCCAAATGTATTTCTTTAGAGAAGTTTGCCTGCCAGATGGATGTATTATGTAAAACCATGCTGAAAAAACATGTACATTGAAGAAACGGGCCCAACTGTAAATCTCAATTTGAAATTGAAACTTTAAGAAACCACATGTCTGAAATTAAGAGTTGGTTTGGATATGTAGGCTAAGTCCACAAGTCCAATATTGACTTGGGGAATTCACAAGCGAATAGAAAGGCATTTTTAAGTCATGAGAAGCAATTGTTCCACTTTGTTCTATGGTGGAAAGATGTGCCTCAAGTGTTGTTCCAAACTATGGGAATTGTACGTAACTTTAGAATTTGGCAGAATTATAACAAAGATGATCATGAAACTAGTAATTAGCTACACAGATAATAGATAAACAGCTTTAGAAAATAGCTTGACCCTTTCCTCCCTGTGGCAGCCCTTCAAATATTGGAAAACCGCTATCATGTCTCCCCTGGTCCTTCTCTTCAATAGACTAGCCATGCCCAGTTCCTGTAACCGTTCTTCATATGTTTTAGTCTCCAGTCCCCTAATCATCTTGGTTGCTCTTCTCTGTACTATTTCTAGAGTCTCAACATCTTTTTTATAATGTGGTGATCAAAACTGGATGCAGTACTCTCGGTGTGGTCTTACTAAGGCTTTATAGAGTGGTATTAGTACTTCCCTTGATCTTTACTGTATCCCTCTGTTAATACAACTTAATACAATTAATTAATACAATTAATACAAAAAAAAATGCATTAGCTTTTTTGGCGGCGGCTGCACACTGCTGGCTCATATTTAGCTGGTTGTCCACAAAGACTCCAAGACTCACAGTTACTGCTATTGAGCCTGGTTTCACCCAGTCTATATGTGTACTTTTGCTTTTTCTTGCCAAAGTGTAGGACTTTATTTTTCTCTAGCTTTTAAAAATAGAGATTAAATAATAGCAATAGCACTTTATACTGTTTTCCAGCCCTCGCTGTCGTTTACAGAGCCACCATCTTACCCCCAACAATCTAGGTCCGCATTTTACCCACCTCGGAAGGATGGAAGGCTGAGTCAACTTGAGTCGGTCAGGATCGAATTACTGGCAGTTGGCAGAGTTAGCTTGCAATACTGCATTCTAACTACTGCGCCACCACAGATCTAAAGAACATGGGTTATACAGGAACTATAAATATTTTTTATGAGATATAGGTGTCCCAAGAGTGTTTTTCAAAACGTAATTGGACTTTCTTGGGAAAAGGAGTGGTTTTTTGTTTGTTTTATTGAGAATCGGTTGAGGATTGAGAACCTCCATAGACATGAGATATATGGAGAACCTACAAGGAATCAGATGAAAACACAGAAATTTTAAAATCTGGCAGGAAAAGACCCAGGGATCCATCAAATCTGCCCTTTGGGTGTTTTCTTCCTTGGTGTTTCTTTTTAATTTATTCATCATTTTTAATTATTATTTTTTTATTGGGCTTGATGCCCAGTGAGCCAGATTTTCAGACAGGATATGGCATTTTTGTCCACCTATTGAGTCCTCACAAGGACCTGGGACAGGCAGATGTGAATGTTGGATGGTGTTAGAGATATCGTGACAGGTTGTAAACAGTTCTGAATATAGAATATAGAATCAGAATAGAGCTGGAAGGGACATTGGAAGTCTTCTAGTCTAGCCCACTGCAGAAGAACCTATACTATCTCAGATAAGGGGTTGTCTAGTCTCTTCTTAAAATCCCCCAGTGATTTTGCAATTCACCAATGGTAAATTTGACAATTTGTCGGCAGTTTGAATCCCTAAAGGCATGTAATGGAGTGAGCTCCCGTTCCTTGTCCAAGCTTCTCCCAACTTCTCAGTTTGAATGCATGTAAAAAAAATGCGTGTAGAGAAATAGGGATCACTTTGGTGGGAAGGTAACAGCATTCCATGTGCCTTCGCCATTGAATCATGCTGGCCACGTGACCACGGAGACATCTTCAGACAGCACTGGCTCTTCGGCTTTGTAATGGAGATGAGCACTGCCCCCTAGAGCCGGAAATGATTAGCACGCATGTGCGAGGGAAACATTTACCTTTACCTTTTTAAATTTGGCAATGCCAACAGTGTTGAAGTAGTGCTGCAGTTTTTGTGGGATGGCATCCAAGGTACCTCGTAATATTGCTGCTACTTTTGTTTTCTTTTCTTTATTTTTAGTTTAGTGGGTTTTTTAAAATTTTTGTCAGATGATAGACACGCATTTATCCCAAGCATATTTAAACTCAGATGCTAACTGAGGTTGATTGAATGTCAACTTTCTGGCATGGTTCAGAAAGGAGCAAAGGAGATGAGCAAGGGATTAGCATGTAAGTCACACGAGGAGAGCCTGAAATACACATATGCATTTCATCTTCTCAACTAAAGAAACAAAAAAGGTCATTTGGCTATTTTCAGCTGGGTTCTTTCCTCCCAAGAATGCTTCAACTCAACCACTCAACCAAGAACCATTAACTCTTTTTCTTGGTGCTCAACACCTTGCCCCTTTATTACCTTCCATTAATGTCATTAGAAATTCAGAAAGATTGGGCAAATGAAGACAGTAGAACTCTGTTAATGTTGTGAAGCTTAAGTGGAATGTCATGTGGCAGTGTTGTCTGGGATGTGTCGTCTCCGTTCACACTTAGATAAATGAGTCTGTGAATTGGATGTCACCAGGGTGACTCCAGCTGCACATTTGCCATTCCCAAAACGAACTCAGATTTATGGGAATTGGTTTCCCAGCTTTTCAGAAAAGCGCTTCATTAGTCTAGGGTTTTTAAATATTCCCTTTTTAAAAGTGAAGACAGAAAAGTTTTCTTCCCATTGTCAGGGTTCCAACAAATCCCCCCCCATTCATATCATAAGTCTCTAGTTGCATCTTTCAGAGAAAAAAAAATGATTTATTAGGAGTGACCTTGTTGCTGTTACCTGGGTGCAGCCAACACTAAAATACATCATTCATTTCATATACATCATTCATTTGATCCTGGTCTTTCTATATCCCCCTGGATGTATATTCTCCAATGGGATACATCCATAGCCAAGAGTCATCAGTCATGCTCTCCAGTAATATTCTTGTGCACCGACAGCTTTGGGCTGCCAGGGTGATTATCTGAAGCATTTCAGGGTGATTATCTGAAGCATTTTCAGGACTTTCCCCCACTTTCTTTCTGCTGGCAACTAAAAAGACCAAAGAAGTTTGTTGTGGTTTTTTTTTTGGTTGACACCTAACTTCTTTTACTATTTATTGCATTCACATAATGTATGTTACTGAGTTAACTGTTCTTTCTGGAATAGTAGCACTTCTGCATTGTTGCCAAGAAGAATACTGGGACATAAAGTTCTGGCATGAGGATTGGAGTCAACTTGAAGAATTTTTTTTCTTATAACATTACAACATATTAGTTTTTCCAGACATGGTAGGTTCACACAAGCCATTCATTTTCAGACGCAGAATTCCTCCATCAGGAGCAAACAACCAGAATCACTTGGGAATGAACAGAGGGGTAGAATCCAGATCACACGAAGTGTTGATACCACTTTATAATGTTTTGGTAAGGCCACGTTTGAAATACTGCATCCAGTTTTGGTTACCATGATATAAAAAAAATATGTTGAGACTCTGGAAGATATTCATAAAACAGCAACAAAGATAATTAGGGGACTAGAAGCTAAAATATCTGAAAAAAGGGTGCAGAATTTGGGTTTGGTTAATCTACTAATCTGCCTTTCATCAAGGACCTGGATACTGCATGAGTCAAAAAGAGGACTGTGAAAATATCTACAGACCTCTCACGTCCTGGAATAAATCATTTCAACTCCTACCCTCAAAAGGATGCTATAGAGGACAACAAGACATAAGGACAGTTTTTTCCCCAAATGCCATCACTTTGGTAAACAACTAATTCCCACAACACTGTCAAACTATTTACTAAGACTGAATTACTATTCTTCTTCTCATCCTTATGAGTACCTATCTCTTTCCCACTTATGGCTATATGCATGTTGCTTGTATCTTTATAACTTATATTGTTTTTATTGTTTCCTAGCATGATTTGATTGATTATTAGTATCCTATGACTATGACTAAGTGTTGTATCTTATGATTCTTGATGAATATACTTTATTTTTTTCTTTATGTACACTGAGAGCCTATGTACCAAAGACAAATTCCTTGTGTGTCCAATCACACTTGACCAATAAAGAATTCTATTCTATTCTATTCTATTCTATTCTATTCTATAGAAAGGAAGGATTAGGGGTGACATGATAGCAATCTTCCAATATCTAAGAGACTGCCACAAAGAAGAGAGGGTCAAGAAGCAACGGATGGAAACTAACCAAGAAGAGCACCAATGTAGAACTAATGACAAATTTTCTGACAGTGAGGACAATCAATCAATCAATCAATGGAACAACTTGCCTTTTGTTGTGTGTGCTCCAACTCTGGAGGGTTTTAAGAAGAGATTGGACAATAATTTGTCTGAAATGGTATAGAATTTCTTGCTTGAGCAACACTCAAAAGAGTATTGGACTAGAAGATATCCAAGATCCTTTCCAACTCTGTTAGTCTGTTATTATAGACTAAGGGTCTTCAAACTTGGCAAGTTTAAAACTTGTGGACTTCAACTCCCAGAATTCCTGAGCTAACGTGACTAGAGGAGGAATTCTAGGAGTTGAAGTCCACAAGTCTTAAAGTTGTCAAGTTTGAAGACCCCTGTTTTAAATGACACCATTTCAAAAAGCATGTGAATGCAGTCAATCCTTGACTTATGACCTCAGCTGGGACCAGAAATCACACCTTCTGCACAAGTTTGATTACATACTGCTTTCATGTCACTCCTAGTCCTTCTTTTCATTAGACATACCCTGTTGTGGTAATTCCCTGTTAGGAGAATGAGTGCACATAGGAAGACGTAGTGAGAGTGGTGAGGAATAACACACAACCAGCACACAGCTACACTGTATACTAAAATGTAGGTTTTTACTTCCAGTAAATGGTTAAGCAAAGTCCAACAAGCAGTCCAAGTCATACACGGTTAAGGCAGTCAGTATTCAGTCCAGAGATAATCCAAAAACAAAGTCCAGAAACAAAGTCATACATGGTTAAGGCAGTCAGTATTCAGTCCAGGGATAATCCAAAAACAAAATCCAGTATCATAAACAGTTCAGTAACAGACTTACATCAAATCCAAGAAGAACTTTGATCAGCAACAGTCAATAGGGAAATATTCAGGAAACAGTGAACGTCAGAACATTGACAAACTAGCAACTATCAACAACAGGACATAACAACCCAGGTTTCTGGCTCCTTCTTATGGCCGTTTGAGGAACCACACCTAATTACAATTTTAGCATTTCCTTAAAGAGACAGTATTAAATGTCTTTCCTGGTTTATATCTTTCCAACCCAACTATTAGGTGACTATCAATTCCTAACATACCCAATTCCTGCAACCATTCTTTTAGCCTCCAATCCCCTAGTCACATTCTTTACTCTTTCTAGAATCTCAACGTCATTTTTCCATCACCAAATTCTGTTTAGTTTTTTGGTGGTGTTTGTGGTGTTGTTGTTTAAAGAGACCAGGACTTAGTTTTGCAACCTTACATTATGACTCAATTATATATTTACTTGGAAAATGATCAAGCTGTTATGTTCACATAGTAGTCAAAATATATACACATAGGATTGCAGCCTTAATTTTCATAGGATGTTTTTCCCCCTTAAAACTATGTGAGTCATTGACCTTTTACTGTATCCAGGGGAAATTCAATCACAATGTTTCAGCTACAATTCTCTGCCTTACCTTATTTACTGACCTTGGAATTATCTTACATAAATTCACTGAATACCCCTGTCCTTTGTTACCTTGGCATTTTACTCAATTATTAACCCAGTAGAGACATGCTAACAATTTTAGAGATTCCACCATCCTCCCTTTCATAAATTTCCAAGTGATTGTTTCATTACATCATTAAAACTACTTTCATTGGTGTTATCTGCTCATGGTGGCCAGAGATCCTTCATCAAATCTTGGTCATTGTATCTCTGAAAGATTTTATTGTAAAATATGGGAGTGGGAGAGATTAAAATTCTGATGCCTAATTTATGAGATGAATCCGTCTGACAGTCGAATGACCTTCTTTTTTCTGTCTGATTATTAAACTGTTTGTGATCCAATAAAATACTGGTAATACACTCTTTTTCATTGTGAATTTAATTTCCTACCTGACATTTAGATTAAAAAAGAGTATGGACTGGGAGAAAAGGTTTGCCATCAGCAGATCTGCAAGGATCACTGCCCTTATCTCTGGATTGACAGGTGTTTAATGTTTAGTTGCTCCTGAGTGAACGCTTTTGTAATGTATATTATTTCTATTAAAAACAGAAAAAAAAAGTCATCAGAGAAAGTCACATGGACAACTCTCCAGTTGTCAAATCTGTCAATAATCAAGAATACAGAATAACAGAGATGGAAGGGAATTGGAGGTATTCTAATCCAACCCACTGCTCAAACAAGAGACCAGTTATGGAGAACCAGTCGTGGAAATTTTGAGTAGTTCGGAGAACCAGCAAATGCCACCTCTGAATGGAGATTTTACAGGTATCCTTCCCCTGCCACGACCACCAAGCCACACTCACAAAACCAATAGTAAAAATAATAATAATAATAATTCCACCACTGCAGGAGATATCTATATCTATATCACCTCTACCTATATCACCTCTATCTATATCATCACTATCTATATCATATCTATCTATCTATCTATCTATCTATCTCATACTATATTTATCTCTATCTAAATCTCTATCTATCTATCTCTATCTCTATACCTATCTATCTGTCTCTATCTATCTGTCTCTATCTATCTCTATCTATATCTATCTATCTATTTATCGATCTATATCATCTATATCTATATCTATCTAACTCTATCTATATATCTCTATAATCTCTATCTATCCATCCATCTGTCTGTCTGTCTGTCTGTCTATCTATCTAACTATCTATCCTTTTCTTTGTCAAGGGAGCCAGTATTGTCCGAAAACACTTTCATGGTCATATGGTCAGCATGACTATACACCAAGGTACACAGAATGCTATTACTTTCTCACCAAAGTGGCACCTATTTATTTACTCATATTTGCATGTTTTTGAACTGTGAGGTGAGTAAAAAAGTCTGGGTGAATACTATGTCCAAAACATGCAGACAAAATGCATATAAGGAATAGCCACACCCTGCGAGAGCAGCTCAGAGTATTATATACATTTTACGCTGATAGAAACAAAGTTAATCCAATCAGAGACAAAGGTCCATTATTAATGTGGGCAATGTCTTGCCCATGCCCTCCCCTTCCTTATCCATGGAGCATTCTTTGTCTGGGCTCTGTCCATACTTTATTATTTTACACAGTATCTCTTGTTCTTGTGTATCTGTGCTCATAGAGAGCTCCACTTATCTATGGAGTAGGATGTTCCTGGGACTGTCTCCAAGGATGTGCCTAGCTCTGAAGCAAATTGCAGAAGCGAGAAACCAGATAGAAAAGGATATAATTATTTTACAGAATGAATTCCTAACAAATGATTCCCATCCTTAGCAAAATGGTATAAGCAACTTATTTAACAGAAGCAAAGAGCAAAGATTACATTGATTCATGTCAATATGTCCTTTCATACACACACACACACACACACGTTTGTGTGTGTGTGTGTATTTATAGATCCTACTTCTTAAGCAGGTGTGTCCATTACTCCACCTCATCCCCTTGGTTGCTTACAGAGCAGGAACCAAAGATCGATGTGTGAGAGAAGGCGAAACCTGCAGCCAGGAAGATAAGAACAGATGAAAGAAATTGCATGGTTGAATTTCCGAAAGGCTGTTTTGCATCCTTTCCATTTTGCTCTTCAGCATCGCTGTTAATCTCAAACAAACAGCAGGAGAAACAATGTCCAGTCTACAGGAAATGTACGGTCCTGTGGCTCCACAAGTGCCAAGATTTTGGGCATATGGCAACTGCTTCAGCAGGATAATCTAGACAACACTGATTGCGACTTCAAAGGAATGGAATCCTTCCAGTGAAGAGGGGACATTTTGCCCAGTTGTGTTTTGGTGTTCTGCTTGCCATTAGCACTGAGGCCTTGGGCCAAACTCTGTTCAGATCAGGCTGGGACTGAGTTAAGACTTCAATTTATAGTATTCAGGGGGTGGGAGGGCAGGAAAGTGTGTAGCTGGTATGATAAGACTTGTTGTGTTTCTTCCTGAGCTGTAGACTAACAGTGAAGAATAACTCTGCCAATTTAATTTATTTTTCTCTCCTGTCTTATTTTTTTCCCAGTTGTTCCATTTGGCCATCTAGTACCTGTTTTACTTTTTTTTAAAAAAAATCTCAATTTCTTTGAGATCTTTTGTAGCCCTTGTATATTTTCTTGTTTGCTATTTAACAAATTTATAAAGCTGACAAACTCACACATAGGTGATTCTGGGCAGCTTACAATATTTTTTTTTCAAGATCTACCACATAATAGAACTTATTAAAAAAGAAAATCACAACCCTATGGCACCATGGCAGCAACAACACTTGATTCATTCCATCTCCATTCATGGTCTCCAGGCCCACTCACAAAACCCACATTTTTAGGGCCTGTCAGAAAAACAGAAGAGTGGAGTCAACCATACCTCAGGGGGATTGATATTCCACAGAGAAGGAGCCATTACCAAAATGGCCTTTTTTCATGGACCTATCAGATGACAATCCCTAATCAATAGGACTGGCAACATGCTTTCTTTTTCCATCCTGGTCGATGGATGTAATATGGTTGTTTTTGTATGCTATTACCCCCAACATTTAAATTTCACATCTACATCAACAGTACAAAGACATAGAAACGTAGGACTGGAAGAGATCTTGAAGGCCCAAGGCAGAAGACTGTTCTGACCAAGGCTTCCTGAGACCATAATTATGCAAACACTTAGTTAAAACAACTCTTGTTTTATTTCAACTCTGGGAATTATGTTCATTCCCAGCCTGTAATGAGTCCCAAACAGTCCCTCGAGATAAGCACCCAACTTTCTCTCCTTTGAATTGCTGCCAACAACTAACATGCCAAATTAACTATAAAAAAATCAACCAAAGTACAAAGTCCATACACAGCTTCAAGGTTTAATCCAAATGGAGCAAACGACATTGCTTCCTGCAAAGGTTCCTTCACCTTTGCCTATCCTTTATAACTTATGGGAGGGGCAATCACCTCCAAGCCTTACTCAAACTATTTGCTAAAGTGCCTGTAGGCCAGACAAGGAATAATGGATGGAAATTGATCAAGAAGAGATTCAACCTAGAAATAAGGAGGATTTTTCTGACAGTGAGAACAATCAACAATAGAACAGAAGTTGCCTTCAGAAGTTGTGGGAGCTTCATCACTGGAAGCTTTCAAGAAGAGATTGGACTGCCACCTGTCAGAAATGGTGTAGGGTCTCCTGTTTGTGGGGGTTGGACTAGATGGCCAACAAGGTCCCTTCCAACTCTGTTAATTTGTTACCTAGTTCCCTTAGCTGTTAATTGTATGGTTTGACCTGCAGATACCAGATCATCTTTGTTGCTCTTCTCTGAACTATTTCTAGGACCTCAGTATCTTTTCTGTATCATGATACATATTAGCTGCCAGTCTCAGTGGTGACTCTGGGCAGGTCCCAGTACAGGCATAAAAAGAATTATTTGATTGAGCAAAGTCCTTAAAACTATCTTCCAATCTAGTTGTACATGTCAAACCCTACCACCCCCATTTCCTTGCCCCAGTGCCAGAGGGAAAAATCAAGTATTTCTGGAAGGATAACAGGATCAGCATTATCTGGATCTTGCTGGCTTCTTGTTCCATAAGGCAGGTGCCACAACAGAGAAGGTGGGAGAATTACATTACTAGCGCAAAAGATGCCCACCATTTGGGAAGAACAAGGGTGTCCATTTGTTGTTTGTTCAGTCACTAAGTCATGTCCAACTCTTCGCAACCCATGAACCACAGCACACCAGGCTCCTGTGTCTTCCACTATCTCCCAGAGTTTGTCCAAATTCATGTTCATCACGTTGATAACACTATCTAACATCTTATCTTCTGCTGTCTCCTTCTCCTTTTTCCTTCCATCTTTCCCAGCATCAGAGTATTCTCCAAGGAGTCCTGTCTTCTCCTTAGGTGGGCAAAGTATTTGGGTTTTGGCTTCTGGATCCGTACTTCCAAAGGGAAGTCAGGGTTGATTTTCTTTAGGATAGACTGGTTGGATCTCCTTGCACAAAGGTCTTCTCCAGCACCACAATTTGAAGGCATCAATTTTTCGGCGCTCAGTCTTCCTTCTGGTCCATTGGAAGAAAAATCAAAAAGAGAATGGCCATAGCCAAGTCATCAACCCCCTGACCCTTATGTAATATGTAGATGTCTTCTGTACATTTCTTCTCTATGTAGATGCCTTCTGCATACGTGCCATCCAGACATTTCTAACACCCTTTGAAACTGATGTAGAAAAAGTAACATTTATAAGCTTAACCTAGGTAGCTTGGAAATCTCCAGAGCCAGTGCTGTAATAAGAGATGAATTGACAAGTATGAATTAATTTTTTTCATTACAGTTGCTTTCTCTGTGAAGCAGAATTGGGCTCTGTTCCAGACAGTGGAAAAAGTGCTTCCAAAGGGCAATCTCAGAAAAGTGAGGAACTACAGGCGGTTTGGTAAAAGGGAGCAACATTTTGAACTGAATTGCGAATGTTTATGATAACAAAGGAAGGAACTGACCTTAGATTAATGACAGAAGGTGTCCTGATCTAGGTTTCCCAAAAGGACGAAGCTTATTCCTTGTCTCAATAAAACCCTTTTTATTTAGGTTAAAGTGAATTCCTCTCATTCACTCTCCAGCAAAGTCCCAGCAAACAGTCTTTCAAAAAGTCTATCAGGCTTGGAGAGTTGCCAGACCAAACATCAAGCTGCAGCAGAAATTACTTGACAAAAAGTCAGGAACAGATCTAAAAGCAATGCAACCTTCATGAATTGAACTAATTGTCTCCTGTGAACACCACTCCCCTTTTGCTCCTCTTTTATTCCCTATGGGAAGGGCCATTCACTGTCCACCTGTGCCTTTACTCTGAAGTTGACCTTTGTTCCTTTCTCCTGGCAGCTCTGCACATGTGCACACTGGGAAAAGGCTCCAGCTTTTCTTCTGCCCCACAGATCTCCGACTCAGAAGGCAGCTGATAACTGTCAGACAGCCCTGGCCCCATCTCTGCCTCTGATGCAGAGCATTCATCAGAGCCTTCTCCAGACTCCAGGACTGGTCCATGTTCCTCCCCAACCTTCTCACTTCTCACTAGGACATTTCTCCTCAATTCCAGGTTGCTTGTCTCCTTGATTAGTTTCCATCCATTGTTTCTTGCCCTACCTACAGGTGCTTTTCTATATAAGTTGATCTCCTCCTCTTTGTGGCAACCTCTGAATACTCAAAGACTGTTATCATGTCCCTGCTAGTCCTTCTTTTCTCTCGACTAGCCAAACCCAAATCCTGCAACCGTTCTTTGTATGTTTTAATTTCTAGGCCTTTAATCATTTTATTTGCTCTTCTTTGCAGTTTTTTGTTTTTGATTGGGAAAGAACAAAAATAATCCACCATGCCAACATTTGTCACACATGTAAATTTATTGAAGTCTGGTGCTCTACAAAAGGAGCAATTCATAAGCAGATTGATTTAGATTAGCATATGACACATACGAAACCTGACCATTTGAATGACCAATCAACAAGGGAACCAATCAGCTCCTGAGAATTTAAATATCTGAATGGCCATTCATGTAACCAACTGATTGGCACACAAGACATATATAAGATATAGAGAAATTTCCACCAAAGTCCCACTGATGATGTTACCTAGTCTGCTAACAAAACATTTGGGAATTAAATGGAAAGGCAGGGCTTGTAAGCTAAAACCACCCTTCTGAACTGAATAGAGCAATCATGAATGAAGACAAATATATGTGTCCTGGGATAATGATACTCCCCCTCCACATCCACAGCAACCAATCACAGGGCAGATTGCCTCGATCAGAAACTAATACTTTCCAACCAGTCAACTATAACTTGTGTTCTGGCTCACTGCACAATCCCACTGCCCCACAAAAGCTACTAAATTTAAATAACTTTTTGATGTTAAGTTGGTAATGTGAGTAAATAAATTATGGTACCTATTAATCTACTCACATTTGCATGCTTTCGCACAAATAGGTGGGCAGAAGCTGGAGAAAGGAACGGGACCTCAACGCTCGGGTCTCGAACTTGGGCTGTCAGTTTTCCAGCTGACACACGCAGTGTCTTTAACCATAGAGCCATCGCGCCCAGATATACATACAGACACATACATACATCCTATGCAGCTTTTTCTCTGGTAATATCACACTACTAACTAGAGCATACAAAACATTTGCAAGACCAATACTTGAATACAGCTCATCAGTCTGGAACCCACATTACGTANTATATATCGCAATGTCCTACCTGTCAATGAATACTTTAGCTTCAACCATAACATTATAAGAGCACACAATAGATACAAACTCAAGGTAAACTGTACCAAACTTGATTGCAGGAAATGCAACTTCAGCAACAGAGTGGTTAATGTCTAGAATACTCTACCTGACTCTGTAGTTTCTTCCTCAAACCCCAAAAACTTGAACCTTAGAATGTCTACTATTGACCTCACCCCTTTCCTAAGAGGTCTGTAGGGGGCGTACAAAAGCGCACCAATGTGCCTAGCGTCCCTGTCCTATTGTTTCTTTTTATTTTTCTTATATGTATCCATTTCATGTATTCATAATGATGTTTATACTTATACCTGTAATCTTATAATCGCTTGATAAATAAATAAATAAATAAATAAATAAAAATGTTTCAGATTAATGATGTTACCAATGTTACTTGTGGAAGGCTATTAGGAATAGATGTATATAATTTTTATATGAGCAAAGTGGAGCTTTTTCTTTCAGAATTCCAGAATTGATTAGATTAGAGGATGATGAAACTATTTTTGGTTTTCTGATGGAGGAATGAAACAACTAGAGAATGGCCAAAGCATCACAAAATAATGTGAGAGCATTCATTGTCTATTCCAAGGGATTACTAAGTAGAAACACATTATTGTCCTTAAAGATCTGTATGCAATGTGTAGTAGCAAAAGAAGTACCGTTCAAACATAGATCCATCATCTATCATTTTTGTACCATATACTATTTCTTCTATAGTTTTTTACTCTGCGTGTTCTTTATCTTAATTATATCTGTTTGACCTTAATATTTTATATTTTAGATAAATATTTCCCACCCCCTTTAAGAAAAATTAATACAATTAAAAGCCTCCTGATTCCAAATTACTCTGGGCAGCTCATAATTTAAAAAGTAAACAATAAACAATAAAGCAATAGATCATAAGTATCTAGAAAGCAAATCACATCTTTAATTAACCAATTGCCCCAATTCCATATCAACTGGGAGAGTATGATTAACAATTCTGGTAGAAATTAGCATATGATATTACAATTTCCCATAAAAAATAAACGTATGAAAAAAGTGTGAGAGGTGTTGGCTGGTGCTTAGCTCATAGAAAAACAAACTTGTATATCAAAGATACATTGCTAAATATAAGATGCATATATCGTGCTTAGCATACATAATTGCAAAATGAGATTTCCTCTTGTGTGCAGAACTCTTGATGGAATAACATCCTGGAAAAAGGAGGTATCTGGACAAGCCCACTTCCCAAGAGTGCCTCCTCCTGGGAAAACCTAGTGTTACAATACTTCCAAAACTCCAACCTTAAAAAACTCTTTGTTGCCTATCTACCAACGCTTTCTCCACAATTTTCCTCCTTGGCAACCCAGCCGCCCCCAAACTAAGCCATTAACAGCTCAAAGGAGGAAGAAAATAATGTGGCCAATAAATTAGGTCTGTGAGGTTGATGACATGATCCCACTATAGATACCAGTATATGCAATTAGCAACGGGGATGACCAAGTGTCCTGTTATAGGTTGGTTGTGTATTAACCCCAGGAATGTGTCAACAGTATTGAATCTAATAAGATGCTTAACACTGTGTAGAATGAAAGAAAAGAAAAATGGGACTGCATTCTTAAAGTCATATTAAGATAATAAAATAATTATTATTAATAACAGATGCTAACTTGGCTGGGCAGTGTCCAAATCTGATTAAATATATATTTGATGACCACTTTAACTCTGATGTGGAGTTCTATGCCACCATTGTCTGGATGTACATAATATACAGCTACATACTGAGATTTACAGCAGCTGTGTTTATCTAACACACTGAGCCAAAATCACCATATAGCACAGTGTATTGCATGATTCAGACCATACTTCTTTGGTTCAACAGCTTCATAAATGAGTTGCAGTTAAGACCACACTTTATGTTCCTCAATAACAGTCAGAAAAGTCTCCCATTGCTTTGGTGTTTCTCTTAAAATAAAAAGCCAGCTTAGAGGTTGTGATTAGGTGTGGTAGAATAATGATAATGCAAGCAAAAAGATCTGTGCTTCTACAAAGAAAATCTAGCTTGGAAGAGTGCATAGGGTTAGTCAGAAGGGCAAGGCAATTCTCCTACTTTTTAGGCTAAGATTAGCAGTGTCCTTTTGCTAATTTTTGTCATGAATAATTTCCAAATGAAATTCTTTGAAAAGTTTACTAGGATTGTAAAAGCTTGGGGAGGGGACATAGAATCAGTAGCAGTGGATTTTTGCAGTTGAATAGATCATTTTTTCTGATCTGGGAGCTACCTTTGGCCAAAACATACATCGGCAAAATGACTACTGTTTACTACCTCTTTCCATACCCCATATAATTGTAGGGCTACAGTGATTTTTTTTTAATTCAGTCTAACTTTAAAGAATTTTAGAGAACTTTAAAAAATTACTATGATCAATTTCCACTTATGGTAGACCATCTAATTTAAGTTTGAAATTTGAGTTATTTATTACTGATTAAACTTGTTGCGTACATAAGAGGAAATGCTGGTCTTTAAAATTCTAAATATCTCCTTGTTTTAGTAGATAGAATGTATTGTGCTACCAAGTGAAGACTACAAATATAATCAGCTGTCAAGTAATAGTTACTAAATAGATCTGGGATTGTCTGGGATCACTTCAACCTAATATCTGCATATGATCAAGTAGTATGTCACAGACTGATGTGACTTATGAATCAGTTTTTAATGTCCCTTTACATATCTCTTTTCTGATTCACATAGAATTCACGTGGTACTGGCAGCTTCACATACTTTTCATCTGAAGCTTTTTGGAAGCAAGTCAGCCAAGCTACTTTCTTTCCACATACGTGGAATAGAGGTGCTAACAAGGAGTTTATTTGGTTTTGGATTTTGGCAGCATTATGACAGCATTAACACATCATAATTTAGTGGCTGTATTACTTGTGGCTTATTATGCAAATCCTGATTAAAACAATCCTTAGCAGACTGTGAATCCACACCAATAACCACAATGAATAGATTTTACGGCTCTCATTAGGACAAGCTGCTACAGTAAACAAAGGGATTCAGTTGGAACTGCTGTGCCAAAAAACAATTTTGTCCCTACCTTTGCACATGTTTCTTCCTCAAATATCTTGACAACTCTTTGTCTGAAATCCAAATTTATAAACGTGGCAGGGAGGAGACTGCAGATAGATAAATTAGTCTTGGCAGGCCATGCAGATGACATTTTGAAGGCAAAACTGAGGTGACTATGAAATCAAAAGCTGCATTGTAGTGAAGTCCCTATTATCATGTAGGCGATATTGTCTGATGGAAAAAGTGCACCTTCTTCATTGTATGAGTCAGGCCCACCTTGCTGCCCTGACTAACACCTGGAGTGAGGCAAGGCTCTTTCAAACGCAACTTCTCCTGAGGCCACAAAATTGTCTCTTTTGTTTCCTTTTTTGGCTTTGCTAAACTTGTTTAGTCCCTGAGACACTTCTACAAGGACTATGTTAAAAGAAAGTTCCAAGAGAAAAAGATAGTTTGCTTGATATTATTTAAAATGGCATAAGGATTACTCTATTCTTTCAAGTTTTTAAAGGCAGTACAGATTGGGCATATACAGTGATATTGTGAGTAGCTGAGTCTATTGCTTGCCACTCAAGAACGAATTAATTTTGTGCTACTTTTCAAATGTTTTCTCTCCTGCCATATATTATACAGCTTTAAAAATTGTGATTTTACAGATAAATTATAGTGAAAGAGAAACAACTGTCATAAAATCCACTTTGCAAGCATTCATAGCATACCGAAAGCAATTTCACCACTTGTACAGGCCCCTCTGAACCTGCCCTTAGGAATTTAAAGCTTATTTTAACCCATTCTAAAATTGATATTCTCCAGGATGAATTACAACTCCCATTATTTCCAGACATTTTGAAGGCAAAACTTGGCACAAAGTTGGAGAAAGTTGGTTTATCTTATGTTGCATTTGGGCATTCATAAGTCTAATGAAATCGTTGGAGTGAAAGCATTCTTCTATCTGACAGATGTGACTTCAGCTTGTTGTAATAAACTTTAAAAGTTGAATATTGAGATTTGATAATTTATAGTCCTTTCCACCAAGCACTGGATGCTGTATCACCACTCCCTAAGTCCTGGCCAGATTTCAGGATAATTTGATAATTTGCTTTTGATGCATATAGGGCTGAAGTTGTCGAATCTATGCATGCATAATTTAGCAGTGCAGGCCAAAAGTCAGGTTGTTCTGTCCCTGGAGAGAGATGGAAGTATATTTTTAGTAAAGAGGGATTGGGCCCAGGCTTGCCTGCTGATGTGGAATAGCTGCAGGCATTAAAAGAGGATGGACCATAGCTATGATGTCACCTAGGCAAGTCCCATCTCATGTTGTCATGGAACCGGGTGGGAAAGCAAAGACAAGCATACTGACAAAATAGGGAATCTAAGGCAATAACAAATCATCTCCAGTCATCATTCAGTGCATTCATAACTTTGTTTAGAACCCTACTTAGGCCAGAATTATTCCCAGATAGCTAGTATAAGGTGGAGTTATTTGACTTTCCAGTAAAGCTACAGGGAAAACTCTTAAGTTCACATATTCTACTCTCATAACAAGTCATTCCAGATATGTGTCAGATTTATGTTTCTAGTGTTCTGTTCTATTAAACAAGCTGATTGCAATGGATACTATATGGGTTGTAGCACAGTAATACCTGAAGGGTCTTAAGTTATGTACCAATCTCCTATTATAATTCAACTAAGCATATGCTAAGACTAAGCATATACTACTAAGATATCCAAAACCATTTCTTTTTCTTTCCTCTGTTGAATTCCAGGTTATAAGCAAAAAGACAGAGGTAAGACCAGTGGCCTTTCATCTTTAGTGAACAGTTAATAAGTAAACATGACCAAGTCCAAGAAAATGTAAAGTCATCAAAATGGTTTAATTTCAAACAGTTGTAGGGCCAGATGTTTATATGGTTGTCTTAAATGAACGAGGAATTTGAAATAACAAGTGGCTTCTATCTTACTGCTGGCCTTCTAACCTTTGTTTCAGAAATGAATAAACTCACAGGTTTACGAAAGTGATGTGTTCCAATATGAAAAGCAGAAAGATGACATGAATTGGAAAAAAACACAATGCCTCATTTCCTTGGCTTAAAAAAAGAAACAAGAGGGGGAAAAACCCTCAGAATTGTAGCCAAGGAGAATCGCACAGTACTTGGATCTCAATCTTTGCAGCACACATTTACTTAATGAGTAATGAAATAGACTCGGCCATTCTGTACCTGCAAGAGGTGCTCAGGAAGCAGAGCAATGACTGTAGCAGACATTAGTAAAGGTTGAGTCATGACAACCTCACCATCTGTGCTCATAGGCAAGGGGAATTCTGATATTCTGAAACCATAAATCAATCTACCTGCATGGTGGAAAGGAATATTACATATTCTATTTTACACTATTAAGGGAATTGCTTGAAAGAGGGTAAATCTGCTGGCGGGCTAGCTAGACAGCTAGTCAACCTTTAGTAGAAGGGTATTTCCTTTCTATTGCACATTATACCTTATGTCACAGATCTGGAAAAATGTACACAGCTGTCTGGGAATGTGACTTCATTCCTTCTGATATATCTCCTCTTTCCTTCCTTCCTCTTGGCTAGTTGCTTTATCCTCGTGCTGTGGGCCTTTCTAAGATTAGGTAAGGTTGTTTCTAGCCATTCCGAAATGCCAAGGTTCTGCAGTTCTCCATCGGTCCACAAGAGGAAAAAGAACTTTGGTTGAAGTTTGAATTCCTTAATGCCAGTTTCTTTATGTCCAAAAATGTATTTTCACAAAATACTGTATAAGACTTCTTTGGCCCCAGGAGGACATGCAAAATAGGAAAGCAATTTCATCTGACATTGGGACTGATGCCAAAGGCTGTCCTTGATTGTATTGCAATTTTTCCTTCAACAATGATTGTTCAAGCCAAAGAAATAGCAATCTGGATTTGAAAAACCTGTCAACTTTTAATTGGATGCTGGCTGGGGTTTTTTTTTTTTTAGACTTGTATTTGTGTTGAGTGGCATTTTGTTTTTAAAAGTTTCAGCANATTGGATGCTGGCTGGGGTTTTTTTTTTTTTAGACTTGTATTTGTGTTGAGTGGCATTTTGTTTTTAAAAGTTTCAGCAATTCTATTATATAAACTAAAATATAGGTCAGCCTTCCCTGCAACAAGGTTTCAACACCTCTGCAAGCACAGTCTGGCAAAGGCTGATGCACCAGGGGACAGTTGACTAAACAGGTTTCATATTTTCTTTGAAGCTTGAATAAACCATAATAACTCAATTAACACATCATACAATACAAATCATAAATCATGATTTGCAAATCACAATAGTTAGGTTCACACAGCCCATTAAATCAAAACAAAACTGTATTTTGACTTACTGGCAAAACTACACTATACATTAGGGTAGAATACTATATCCTGATATTTATTTTTAAAATCTAAAACTGTAACTCTCAGCATCCTTTTTAGTTATAGAGATGGTGGTGGTGGAGGAAATAGGTTAATCCAGGGTGGCAAAAAACAGCACCTTTTTTAAACTAACAAATTATATTAAAGGTATCAGGCTTTCACCTGATACATAGATCAGTCTGTTTTTCTTCAGTCCCCCACAATCAGCCTGATGACAGTTTAAACGTCATATCTATCTAGAAACTCTATGTATGAAGAAAGCTGCAGCTGATAAATGCTCCTGCTTTTTCATAAAATATGGCAATTGGAAAGATGCTACCAGACTCCTTCTCATTATAAATTGTTTCCTGGCTACTGGAAATTGAAGTTTGAAAGAACAGGAGATGAAAAAAACAACACTAAGGATATATATTGCATATGATTTTCAGCAGACTTTTCTTAAAAGAAGAAGAAGAAACTGCTCACCTAGGCTAGATAGATCCAGATTAAAAATTTATCAAGCTGTTATTTTCCTCCAACCCAAAAATGCACTTGCAATTCAGTTTGGAGTTCCATGTAAGTATATGCCATACTCATTTTTTGGCCACATCATTCATTTCAGCCCACTCCTTGCAAGTCCATCATGGTCCCTAATCAAAAAATAAATTTTATCGCAGACAAGTTTGATCAAGTCTTGCCTTTTTTAATATTCCCATCCTAGCTAAGACCTTTTTTTTCAGGATCAAGAGGCCTCTTTCAACTCACTGGGGACTATAATTTTCCATGGCTATACTCAACCCATGGTTAAAGGGGAAAATGGTTGCACAATGAACACAGAAATGAGGGAAGTGTGAAAAGTAGCACCTACTTCTTGCATAGGCCCACTTTTCCCCAAACTTTATCCCAAATAGGAGGGCTCTATGGCAACAAGGTCACCTGGGAAAATCATCTTTCAGCACTTCACACACACTTCTTTGTAGAAAGAGACAAATTTGCAAAGCAGGAGCAGAGCCAATGTGGTTTGTCACAACATGTTCAGGAGGGTCTCTTTCCTACTCCATTTCTAATGCAACCTTTCTTACAAGGGCTCCTAATACCAGTGAGAGTGTCCAATGTTTCCTTTTTATTCTTATAATCTTTCCTACCGTAACTGTTGTCTCTCTATAGCTGTCTTTTAGGCAACTTTTTAATGTATGTTCTAAATTATATGCATGTGAATACAGATAGTATATTCAAAATCCTGTTTCACTGTCAGCAAACATGATCCCAAGAAAAGATGGATTCTGAAATATGTGTAACTTGTGCAGCAAAATCGGGGGATTATTATACAGATTTGTAACTCTACATTTCAGATCTATTTTGAATTTATATTTGTCAACAGTTTGGTGAAGAGTTGTTTTAGGACCTCTTTTCAGAGCACGATACCATAATCTCTTGAGACTGAAGGATGGTGAAGGGTCAGTATTGTAATAGTTGGGGGATGTCTGGTCTCTGTTAACAGTATAACTCCTAAGATTCTCTGGCAAGAAGAGAGACATAAACAAAAATGAGCATAGGCAAAGAGCAATAATTTGTAAAAATAATACATAATGAGCATCAAATTTTTCATGGTCAGCTATATGCCAGGAGACTGGTAACTGGTGTAATGATGTAATAGTGTACTGCCTTAGAATAGAGGAGACTCCAGGGCAAATCCCTATTCATATATAGTATTCATTAGGTAGTTAATCTCCATCTCTATTAATGAAGATACTCTGCACCTTAAATTCTCAAAAGTAAGATATTTCATCATATTTTTTTTCTCCCATGAGCTATTTTAATCACTGGGGAAATAACATAAGTAGATACAGGAAGGGAAGGGATTTTCCTACACTGTCCTTGTATCTATTCTTCTCTGGTTTATTGTTAGTTTAATGAGTTTCTGTGTTTAAGAAACAAAAGAGAACTTCCTAGTTTTCTCTCAATTCAAGATGGAACAAGGTTTTACTGTCCTATGTATTGCTCAATAAATTTAAATATAATAAATAACATTCATTAGTAGCTGGATGTAGCCCACACTCAAGGCAATTATATTATGGTTATTTTATTTTTTTAACAGAGTGTTCTAAAATTTAATTATTTAGTATCAGCCAATCAAATCATTATTATGGTGATATATCAGCATAGGTGATTCAATATTGTTTGTACTCTGGATATGCCCAGTTGCTCATCCTTTTATAAGAGTTCCTGCTGAATTCAAATGTACAGTAGAGTAAAAAAGATAAGTGCAATTGATAATCTCCCACATCTTTCTGAAATATCACCTCTGATATTATAGAGCTGTACCAAACATGGTGGCAAGCACATTCCCACATCAGTCAATCTTCATTTTCCACTGGAGAGAAAGAATCAGCAGCTGGTGCATTGCAAATTGCATGAGCAATGCAGAGCCCCAGTGGCATGAATTAGCTCTTTGTAGGGATGGTTTGCAAACCCAGACTGCTGAAGTAATAAACATGCATAAAGGCTCAATGAATTGGGCTCATAGACTCCCCATAACTCCTCACAAGAGGAAGTGGGTGCTAAACAGGTCCTAAAAGGCCCTTGGTGCTCTCTGAGCTTGGTTGTTTTCTTGCAGATATTTCATTACCCAAGCTAGTTAACATCAGCAGTGCTAGAACGATGTTACCTAGTTTGGGTAATGAAACTTCTGCAAGAAAACACCCAAGCTCATGCTAGTACCAAGGACCCCTCATTTCACCAAGGACCTGAGCTGCAAATATTCTCCCTTATTGATAAACAGCTTCTCCTGATCACTGTGGAATCTCTGACTATGTACCAACTCTCTGCATATGGCATCCTGCAGTCTATATTTCTTAGTTTGTTCTCAGGTCTGTCAATCTATCAGTGCAGACAACCATTTATTTAGAACACAGGAGAGCCTAAAATGTCCAATTCTTTCAATCCCTTTCTTGCTCTAAGTTTCTTCAGATGTCTCATTTTACTTCTGCCTCTAAAATGGCAGGAAGCCTTTCCGTGATGAGTTTCTGCTATGCATCATTTTCCTGGCTTCTTGCAGATCATTGGGCTTTTGTCCCAGGTCAAATCTCTTGCTGCTGCTGCTGCTGCTGCTTCCCCACCTTCCTTCTTCACTCCCTCTTTGGGCCCAGAGAGAATGGGTGTGAAAAATTCCTGGCCCAGCTTCAGAGAAGAAGCCTGTTCAGGCAACAGCAGTCAGAAGTACACGTTGGGGCTGCTCTGAATTCCACTTCCAAGAGGCAGAAACGGGAATAGAGCCAAAAGGGATTTGTCAGCTGGAGAGGGAAGCACCAGACCACCTCCCCTAATTTCTTCAATGTCCATGCAGAGCCTGACTTTCAGCAAATGATCTTCAAGAAGAAGCCATGGGAAAGTCTGGGAAGAAAACATAGAACAGTTTATTGTGGAGATCCGGCAGGAGTTCAAGTACAAAGATGAGGAATGAAAGGAGAGAGAGAGAGATACATGCCTAGGAGGGGGCAGAGGTCTTCAGTGCATCCATATGGCAAGGACAGGTGTGAAATGAAGACATCACAGGCAACAAGGTTTGCATAAGATAAATGCATTCCTTTTGTTCCGTCCCTGGATATGTGTCAATTGGCAGATGATTAAAATTATAGAACTTAGTCTCAATAATATTTACCTGGTTCAGGCTGATGCTATAATCCATGGTAACACCTTCGTCCCATTTCTTTACCTGAACTCGCAGCAGCAGCCAGCTAAGCTGCCATTCTGAATATTTTTCTTATTCCTGTGAATAACTTAAATGGAGATGTAAGGAATAGGTTCAGAGATTCCATGACAGAACTGAACAAATTCAGACTCTATCGATCTGCTCCACAGTGCAAAAGCTGATATAAAAAGGATTAAGAGAATTCTGAACTCTAATACTCACCATCAGAAAATTCTGAACTGAAGAATTAGTTTAGTTATCCAAAGTAACCAAAACTTTCCATATGAAAATCAATTTGTGGCTAACCTCTATTTTCTTCATTTCCGCATGATTTTTAGGGAGAATCATTATGCTGTTGATCTTCTAATAGCTACTGGCATGAATATGAGTTTCAGATCTGTAGAATGCAGTTGCTTTTGATAGCAGGTCTTACCTTGGCCATCAAAACTGATGCAATTGGCCAGTATCAATCACTAAAATGCTGACATTGCAATATAAACACTTAATATAGAAGGGCCAAAAAGTACATAGAAGAATGTTTGTGATTACACTCTAAAGCTCAACTGTAATACAAGCATTAAAAGAATTGAGAACATAGCACTGTCCATTATTGTAGCTTAACTTTCCTGAACTATTAATATCCCTGCTGTCTGGGGATAACTACAGTAGTAGTCCAACACATCTGAAGGGCATTAAAAGTTGGAGAAAGTTGATGGAGGTGGAAAAGTGTCGGTCAGTACCTATACTGTGTTTATTCATTATTCTTGACTTCCAATTGCAGATGGTAACAAACCATTCAAACCTTACTCCCTTGGAGGAAAACATCCCACAGCATTTCAAATATTGTCTAACTAGCTTTTTCAGATGCTTATAGTATTTTACATGTCTCTAAGTCATGGAAAAAATCAAACATAATTCAAAGAAGAGAAACCGGAAGCGGGTATTTTAGCTTTTGAGGAAATGAACAACTTGTTGTACTATATTGAGTCTTGACTGTTGTGTTTCTTTGTTGCTTTCTCAACCCAGATGACAGCTGTTACACAGTATTAATTGTTATCTTTTAGCTCATTGAAAGAATAAGGGAGGATAGTGTCTTCTCCATCTATACAACTTCTCTCAGTGGAACTGAATATAGTGTAAACATCCCCTCCTCTTCCCTTTAAAAAAAATGGAAAAAAAGGATGGTATTGTAACATTTGAGAAATGCCCATTATGGCTAAGAATCAATAATAATGCTTTCCCTTTTCAAGAATTTTAGAAAGCAGTTTAAATTGTTAACTTATGAGACCAATTGGATGATAGGAGAATACATTCATTGTCCTGAGAAAGTCCTTGATTCAATCTCTGATTATCTCCAGTTAAAAATATTGGGTGACAGGAGATGGAAAAGGTCATTCTGTTCCCAGGACTTCCAGAGGAGCTATCAATTAGAATAGGTAACGTTGGACTACATCAACAAATTAGGGGATGAGTTTACATGAACCTTTCTGCACACCCAAAGCATATGCAATTGATGATTAAACAATTCATGAGATCTAGGCTGAAATCCTTGTTCAAACATGATGCTCCACTGCAGCCTTGGGCAAGCTGCAGTCTAATTCAACAATTTTACACTAAAGTTATGAGAAGAATACGGGAGAACTCCAGCTATGCCACCCAGAATTTCTTTTGGGGAGGAAGAATGAAATGCAAACAGGATAGAAGCCTCTGTTTATGTAAGATAGGCAAGAGGCCAGGTAATAATTATTAAAAAAAAAATCCCACCCAAGTGTTAAATTTTACATTGTAAAGTATGGGTAGTTCTCAACTTCCAACCCCAACTGAGCCCAACATTTAAGTTGCTAAGTGAAGCAGGGGTAAAGTAAATTTTGGCCCATTTTGTGACTTTTCTTGCCATAGTTCACTGCAGCTGTTAAGTTAGTAACACGGTTGTTAAGTGAATCTAGTTTCCCCATTGACCTTGCTTGTCAGAAAGTTGCAAAAATGATCACATGACTCTGGGACACTACAACTGTCATAAATATGATCCAGTTACCAAGTGTCTGAATTTCAATCAAGTGACTATAGGGATGCTGCAACAGTCGTAAGTGTGAAAAATGCCCATAAGTCGCTTTTTTCAGTGCCATTCAGTGGTGGGATTCAAATCTTTTTACTACCAGTTCTGTGGGCATGGCTTGGTGGGCGTGGCAGGGGAAGGATACTGTAAAATCTCCAGTCAGAGGTAGCATTTGCCGGTTCTCCAAACTACTCAAAATTTCCGCTACCGGTTCTCCAGAATTGGTCAGAACCTGCTGAATACCACCTCTGGTGCCATTGTAACTTTGAACAGTCACTAAATGAACTATTGTAAGTCAAAGACTACCTGTATACCTACATTATACCTATTCAGCTCTGAATGGCCTTCCACCACCTGCCAATTGTAGATACATTCAACCACAAATTCTTATCAGCTCCAGATAATTATAGCTATTGCGAAAAAAGAACAAGGGGAGAAGAGAAGAAAGGAAACCAAGTGCCAACATCTGTTGCAATATAAGGGGCAGTATAATTTTTTTTTAAGTCTGAGCAATAATTTCCGCTTTTCTGTGAGGTTTCTGGGACTGTACTTTGAACCAGGTAAGGGAATAACAAAGACCAAGGGAAAGAAAGTGAAATTCAATGTACAGAAAAGTAAGATTTTACATTTAGACTAGAAAACCAAATGCAAAAGTATAGAATTGGGCATGATTAGTCTAGTGAAGAGAAGGATTAGGAGTGACATGATAGTAGTGTTCCAATGTTTGGGAGGTTGCCACAAAGAAGAGGGCATCATCAATCTATTTTCCAAAGCAGTTCAGGCAGGACTAGAAGCAATGGATGAAAACTTGTCAGGGAGAGAATCAGCTTAGAACTAAAGAGAAATTTCCTGAAGTTATATCAGTGGAATGATTTGTCTCCAGAAACTGTGGGTACTCCAACACTGGAGTTTTTTAAGGACAAATTGGACAACCACTTGTCTGAAATGATATAGGGTTTTCTGCTAGGGCAGGGAGTGGGACTAGAAGACCTCCAAGGTCTCTTCCAATTCTGTTATGTTAACTCTAAGAAAGTTTTTTATTTAAATTTTAAATGCTAAATTGCTTCATTCTCATGCATTTAATAATTGCCATTTATGGTTTAGTGCTATTTTTAGTAGGATGTGGGCTGTTCTAAAAGCTATAAGGCAGGGGTCACCAACCTTTTGGACCTCAGGGACCACCAAACTCATACTTTTAAATCCCGGGGACCACTAATATGAATTTTGACTGACGGTGGCTTGCTGACATTGGTGGGAGAGAGAGAGAGAGAGAGAGAGGAGATCTGATCTAACCTCTTTCTCTCTCATACACACATACATATACGCAAACACACAGGCAGGGTTGGGATTCAAATTTCTTAACCACTGGTTCTGTGGGCATGGCCTAATTTGTGGGTATGACTTGGTGGTCATGTGACTGGCTGGGCATGACTTGTATGTAAATATTATAAATATTTGTGTAAATATTGATTTTTTTATTAAAAAAGAGCAACTTTTACTCAAAATCAGGCAAAGCAGGCAGGCAGATTGAGTTGCTCACAGACTCACAGATTAACTCAGAGATCTATCTTTCTACCATTGGCTACCTGAGTCTGTCACATAAAATTTGCTCACAAGCAAACTCACAAAATTAACTCACAACACACCATGCATATAAATATTGAATTTTTTATTTAAAAAGAGTAACTTTCACCCAAAATCAGGCAGAGCAGGCAGGCAGATTGAGTTGCTCACAGAATCACTTAGAGATCTGTGTTGTTGCCATCGGCTGCCTGAGTCTGCACAGAATAGAAGCTTCAGGCTCAACTCTGCTTTTAGATTAGGCAGAAAGCAAGAAATGAAATGATTTCCTGCTTCCTAGCTAATCTAAATCTCTGGCACAGCACAACAGCTGTGCTAGAGAAAAATAGCAACTTAGCAGACAAGTTTTCCAGGTAAGGAGTGAGTGGGCAGGGAGGGTTTCCGCAGGCCATGTGGGCGTGCAGCCTTGTGTTCCTGCACGGCCTGGATTAATTGCTTTGAGAGGTTCTTTGGGTGTGACATTTCTCTGTGGACCACCAAAAATTTTTCATGGACCACCAATGGTCCCTGGCCCACCAATTGGCAACCACTGCTATAAGGATCCACCTGTGCTCTTAGATTGTGCACTTCTACTCTATTATCTCAAGAATATCATTTGATCTGAGCAGTTGGGCCTTCCTTCGGTGTATATTCTTGGCATTCTTGACACTTCCAAACTAAGAAGAAACTGGAGTGAAATGTTCTTTCTGGGAAGAAACTGCAATTCTTTACTAACTAATGAATGGTAGTAGATTGTTCTTCTGCTGGAAGCCTTCCTCTCAGCAGCTTTGAAGTCATGGAAGGTGTTATCTCATCGCACTTCCAGAAAATCCCCTTCCATCACCAAAACTTAAGTAGGCTGTATCTTGACAGTATTTTGAGGGAAGTTAAGTTTTCAAGACAGGGTGATTATATTTAGTTAGTGTACCTTAAAATCTGCCAATGATGGCAATGAAACTCATGACTGTTCTTCATTGAGAGGAGAAGAACCACTTCCCATAAAATATCACATGAAGCAGTGGCTTTTTCTAGGAAGTCCAATGAACTCATAGTTCAACAGTTCTGCTGACAGAGCCCAATGCATGGTCCCATGGTCTCTTCTGTTAAAACATATAGGAAGTTGTGATCATGTAGAATGTACCTTGCTTTGATTCCTAAGCTCTTTCTTACATCTCTTACTCTTCTGTTATCATTTTTACTCCTTTGTTACAGTTTATTTTAGGGCAAAATAAACACATAAAACTATAACGGTCACTGTGAATGTAGACTTCACATGCCACTTCCTGCTATACATGAAAAACAGTATTTTGAGATTGTTGCCAGCATGGGGGAAAATATTTTCTGCTTTGACCACTTTACAGCATTTCATTGTGGGGAAACATGTCTGCTATTTTGGGTTCCTGTGTGAATTTGATCTCCTATTATCACTGGTGGATGCCCTCTATAAACCTTTTTGTGCCAGGCTGCTTGCCTGATTCTGAAGGGACCTCAGCTAACTGCTGAACCTCTAAACATTTTCCCTCCATTTTATTGGTGGACCAATAAAATAGAAAATTTTTTTTGTTTGCTTACCAGTTCACCAGTGAAAGGATGAATGGTAGAACATCTTTTCAATCAAGTGAAATTAACAAATATTCTGTCAGTTTCCCCTTGTAGTTCAAATGACTGGAATAATAAGAAAACTGTGGTCCTTTTGTTTTTAAATCGGTCCACTGTTTGACACATCAGATGTCTAGTACAAGGGGGTGACTCCACAGGAGGTTCATACACAAATTATATCAATGCTAAACCACACATCCTTAAGGATCTGCCCACAGGAAGGAAAGCAATTGGTGCTTGCTTTCTCAGTGTGGGAAGGGCAAAATGCAGGGGAATGCACCAATTGGGACCATTGATAGTCCCTCCTGTCACACTATGACTAATGCAGAGAAAGGGGTTAAAATTCACAAGGGATTTCTTAAGCTGGTTTCATTGCCAATCAGCCTACACATGGGAATCAGACAGTTGAAATGGCAATGTTAAAAATCTAATCTGCTGATTTTTTAAATTTTCTAAAATTTTTAAATATTATTTAGTTATTATCTTGATATAAACGGCTTCCCAATAAAACATCCCTCACGAGGGAGGAAGCACCAAGAAGCTTGTAGCTTAAAATTTGACCCTGTAATTGAATTCTTACATTGTGTCAAACCTTAAAGTATTTTGATTTGTTTTTATTATCAGGTTGTGAACATCCAGTCACTACAAATTGCCAACTATGGGTTAAAACTTCGCATATTGTACATATTCAGCAATTGTACTTTATTGAATTAATCAAAGGTTAAGTTATGGCTTGGTGCTATTTGTGAAGCCAGTCAATGACAAGCAATGAAGAGAAAATGGAAGAATATGTAATAGTGGTGTGAAAATTTAATCATAAATTCTGTGAAAGATTACTATTTAAAAAGTAAAGCAAGAGCAGCTCTACGTTTCCTACAATAGGTTGGTTTATGTGGCACAAACATTGCCTTCATATAACTATAACTGTTTACTGGTTTGGATGTAACATTTTGCAGTTGATCTGAGTAGAGATAGAAATTCAGAGGAATCATTTAACTTTATTCCAAGCATGTCCTTGTAACTTTCACCTCAAACCATCTTGACAAACATGACTATACCTATCTCTGCAGTCAGATAATATGAGAGTTTGTTTCTGTGGAAATTCTCCAAATCTTGTAACTAGGATGAAATTTGGCACTTAAAATCATAACTCATAAATGTGACCAGAGACTCAGAATACAGCAAACAGAATGACAGCGTTTGAAGGACTTTGGAGGTCTTCTAATCCAAGCCCATGCTCAAGCAGGAGAATCTATAACTGTTCTAGACAATTTGGTGTCCAATCTCTTCTTAGAAACCTCAGTGATGAAGCATCCACAACTTCTGGAGGCAAGCCGTTCCACTGATTAATTGTTCTCACCATGGATCTCAAGACAATAATCCTATTTTCTTTCTAGTCACCTTCTCTAGAAAAGTGAGCCTTTTACTGGAAAAGTTGAGTGGTCTAGTTTGTCTAAATAATACATCATTTCAATCCAAAGGATACTGCCAGAAAGCTTAACTTAATTCATCTTAAATCAGTACTTGTTATGGGGAAATTATTTCTGTCATAATGTATTTTGCAACTTTATTCCATTTCAAAATACTTTATAGCTTTTTTGAATGAAAAAGCTTTGATTTTAAAATATTACAGAACTACCCTCCCAAATGTACCATCTTCCAAATGGGTAGGGACTACTAGGCAACTGTGCTCCCCAACCAACCTCACCCAAACCAAGAAATTAGTTTTGTGAGTCCCAGACAAGAATGTGAGCTGAAAGTTGGATCTATGAGACTTTCTCAATAAATTTGCTCTTTTTACCAATTTATAAAGGCTTAATATAGTTAGATAGATATGGAGGATAGAAGATATAAAGATAATACATATATGCCTATAAATATATATACAAACATATGTATTTTATTACTCCCTGGATTATTTTTTTTACCATTCTCTGTCACCCCAGATTAAATGTTCCTAAATTGCTGTTGCTTAGGATCTACATTGTAGGAGAGTCAACAACTCCATTTTCTTATATGTGAATACAGTAATTCATTTAAAATAAAAATAGAAACAGAAGCAGAAACCATTTTCACTTCTCAAGAATTTTTTCCTCCTCAGCACTTTTTCAGTACTGTTTAATAACAAGCCTAATGAATCTCTCTCAATCTTCATTTAATGGGGAAACAGACGAAATAATGAAAAACTTTAAAGAGAAGGTAATGAGTAAGAAAGGAGAGGCCTCTGTCCTGTGCCCAGGGAAAGGAGAAAAAGCATTAGAATTTGTTTTAACTTTGCTGCAAACTGGTTATGAAAGAGAGAACGTGCAACAAATCAAGTATGTTATGATATAAAATAGGGTCATAATGCCTCTTTTATCCCTACTAGTCAGGGATTTTAAAAAATCACATTATTACAATTTTATGGTGACTCATCTGAGGCCTCCAACTGCTGCTGTCATAAACCAATAAATAATAGTTAAACTGACTGGGATGCAGCAATTTGAAACTTGCCTGAATCACAAATCAAACCAAGCTACAATTTAAAAGAAAAAGAAAAGAAAAAGAAGCAGTTTGAAATGTACACTTATAGGTTCAAGCTCCAGCACCAAAATGGCAAAAAGTACAGAATGGAGGCAGGAATAATAAAATGCATTTTAGGAGAATATGGAGTTGAAGTACTGACGCATAGACCCGCAGGATAAAGACTACACCTTCATTCCTACTGGGCATATTAATAAGCTACTTTCTCATGTTAAGCGTACTTGAAGTGCCCTCTCTTGTCAGCCTGATCAAAGGAAGAGGCCCACTTCTGTATTGAGTGTCAGGTGGGTCACTTGTGAAGCTAATTGTGTGCATAGAGAATGTCAAAACCCAACCTCCTTCAATGCCTCCAGCAGCTCTGAACATCACTAACTGTTCCATAACTGCTTTTGAGCTCAAATCTGAAAGTTAACCTTAAGCAAATTGGGAACACAAGGTTTCTTAGGAAGATGTATTATTGCAATGCTACTACTGGGAAAATACCATTGCAACAGAATTTTTGGGCCAGCATCCCGCTCAGAATGACCAGGAAGGCATCTAACACAACATGATGACAAATATTGCATTAGTAAGTAAGTAAAATCATGTACATCAGCTGAAAATGAACCATTTCTATATCCACATTAATTAATTTTAGAACCTAAATTTACTTAATAGCTTTGCAGGTGAAGCAGACTAGTTATATTGTATAGAGCTACAGAGGAGCCAATTGTTCACTTTCATTTTTCTCCATGTTTCATTACTGTGAAGAGAAAAGAGAAGAGACTGCAATGTTGTTTCATCAAGGTGGAGGGTAGGGTGGAGATGGAGTCCTGGGACAGATGAGTGAAGAACACCAGAAGTATATGCCAAGAATATATAATCCCAGTGGGATCATCTCCAGCCTGAAGGCCACCCCTGCTAAAAGCAAGCCAGCACCTATATTGGTCAACAGCAATGCAGGAGCCTGCTGGAGGCAGAAGATCACTTCACTAAAAATAGCAAAGGCATCATATGAACCGTGTGGGAGAAGGAATGGCAAACCATTCCTGTATTTTTTTTTCAAGAAAACCACATGGGTCTTGCAAAAATTGCATACAGTGTGTGTGTGTGTGTGTGATCTATCTATCTATCTCACAATCTCACTCTCACTATCTCACTATCTATTTCTCTCTCTCTCTCTCTTATCTATTATCTATGTATCTTTCTATGTATCTATCTCACTATCACTAGCCTGTTTTCCATAATATTAAACCGATTAAGTGATGGCTTGAAGAGGAAGATTTTTGAAATTTCTATAAGAATCAGAAGTACTGAAATTTTTTTTCCTATCCCTATTTTGCTGGGAGGAGGCCTACCAAAGGCTCCATCAGCTGTCTGTAAAGGGCATGTATTGCCCAGTCTTAGATTAGATATTTTTTTAGAAAGTAGCTCTAACATTAATGATCTATAGTTAGGGTTTTTTAAAAGCTATCCTTACAAGGACTTTTTTGTAAAAGGAAATCTCTTGTTTTTTGTTTGTTCAGGACATGTCACAATGATGCGGCAGATTATGCTTATATTGATGCTGTTCACAAGTCAAATTAACATGATGTCAGAATATGTGATTGTGGCCTCATTCACCTGGAAATTTAACTTTAAAGGCTTTGCTTTATTTATTCATTGATCACATTTTTAAACCAACCATCTACCTCACAGAGGACAGCTTCTTCTGAATGTGTTATTTCCAACATGTATATAGTAATATGATTTGCATGTCACACTAAACTTTTATTCATTCTGTTTTATTCACTCACAGTAGAATGTACAGTGTGTTCACCCTTAAGCCAACTTTATGGCTAAACATGTGAATGACTACCATGGCAATGCATTTAAAAAAAAATGTTGTAAAAAAGGTTTCATTACTATTTTTTCAAAGGATTAGGAAAATACCTAATTAGATGATCATTGGGGGGTTTTATGTGAGGTTGTTAAAAAGACAAGATCAACTTTGGATACACCAATACATACTGGAAAATTACAGAAGTGGTTTAGTCTATGTCACCCAGGCTTTTAAAAAAAAACCTCCCTAGGCTTATAGTCTGAAATTTTCTTGGGTTCTCTCACTAACCAGGTTTCTGAGACCAGTCTAGGATAGTTAGATGTTTCATCCTTCTGCAAATGTAACTATTCCCAATCTGACAACCTCCATATCAGTGATTTGGCAACTTTAAAATGTGTGGATTTCAACATGCTCTCTGGAGAATTATGAGAGAGAGTTGAAGTCCACACATCTTCAAGCTGTCAGGTTTGAAAAAGTCTATTCCAGAGGAACTGGACTGCACCTTCTGCAATTTCAAAGGTCAGATGGAAAAGATTGATACTCTGCCATGTATGAAGCATTCCAGGGTGGAGCTGCATCCTTCAACCAACTTTGGAAGGCTGTGGAAAGAAAAATGAAGGGACCCTGCTCCCCTTAAGATTTCTCTGAGGAAAACTGGCTCCAGACACAGTGTAAAGCCCATGTCACACTGCACCAACGGATGGAAAGAGGATGTAAAACGGAAAGAAACACTTGCCATCCGTTAGTTAACGCGATTCATCCGTTCTGTACTCACTGCCTCCGTTTTTCATCCTCTATCCGTCCAGCATCCGTCGACTGAGGTTCCATC
>BHFT01012502.1:0-28345 GCA_004320025.1 Laticauda laticaudata
GGAGAAAACGTGTGTCGTGTCTTTCCTCAAACCCATTCGGCAGTTCGTGGGGAGCCCTCTGGGAGAGCAACGCCTCAAATTATAATTCAGGGTTTATGAGAATGAGAATCCTTGGTGCTCTCTGAGCTTGGTTGTTTCCTTGAAGCCAGTTCATTAACAAACCAGGTGACAGCATCAGTGCTAATAAGGAATGGGGTTTGCTCAAAGAGCAAAATTAGCACTGATGATGTTATGTACTTTGAGTGAAGAAAAAGCACCCCTAAGGAAAGCTACTTCATGTTCTGTCTAAAAGTGGATATTTCCATACATGTATTTTCATGTTCTGCCTTAAAGTCGATATTTCTGTACATGTATTTCATTGTGCTAATGTTTTGTAGTGTATCATATATACAGTATATACAAATTACAAAAGTGTCATCTACATGTCTAAGCCACAGTTTGTGTTTGTGTCTGGATTTGTCTAGAGCGTTGGTTTCAAAGTGTTCCATGTATAGGTTAGCAATGACGGGTGAGGGGGTGATCCCATAGGTGCTCCTTCTATATTTTTGTATCTTTGTCCATTGTGAATGAAGTATGGCAGTGGTTGGTAAGATCTAGGATGTGCTTAGGAGGTTTATATTTGTTTTGGCTAGCTGTCAAGGCTTCTTTAATCTCATTTCCCATTCTACTGAGCCCAATTCAACTGAATGAACATGATTCCTCCTGACCTTCAAATGAATTGTATAAAAGTCTGAAATATGTTCTTTGAATATGACAAGACTTTAGAAACCCAATAAAAGAGAGCAACAACTTTGTCTGATTTGTGGTGTTTATGGAAAAGTAAGGGAAAGCAACAATGAAGGTTAATGCATTCCATTTCTACTGCACGCATTAAGATATATCATATAAAGATATGACCTTTTATTTAGAATCATCATCTTTTTCTATTTTCTATTCATAGTTAAAAACCTAGTCTAAAAATATTTCTCATTTGACATGTTTTTTTGCTCCTTCACATTGATGCCTAAATGCCCATATAATGACGAACAGCAGATTCCATTCAGACAAAGAAAATAGCGAAATCACATATGTGTGCATTGATGAGGAAGCTTAAAACTAGGCTAAGTTGCTGGTTATCTTCCTCCCCATAGCTTTCTTTTGCTTCTCTATTCCCGCTGTTAAATTGGAATTTAGATAATAAGTATAGCTAAAAGTTTAGGAAAAATGAAAAAAAGGAAAAATAAGTCATTCTCTGACCTCAGAGAATAAAAGCACACGATAGTATTGTATTTTTTTCACCATTAGATAAGACTTATAGAGTAGAACATTCTAAAGGAAAAAAAGAAAAAATGTGGAATGACAGAAGTACCATTGGGGCAATTTATAACCATGAGGCTAATACTCAATGAACCATCATTCTTGCTTAGGTATCCTTGGGTCCTTTATGTAAACACAAATGGTAAAGGAAAGCTCACCCATTAAAATAATTTCATTGCTGACAGGTGGTAGCAGAGAGGCACTAGCAAGCTGCATTTTATCCATCTGTGCATAAACAAAACATTAGCGTTTTCTGTAACTTTGTAAACAACAGATGCTTTTCGAGTATTATTCCCCAACTGGAGCCACTATGAAACATGATACTTTCTCAAATGTCTCAGTTCTTGATGCTCAGTGCCTATGATTCAAATAATACAGCTGTAGTTTAACAAGCTCTTGAAAGAGTATATTTTAAGATCTAGCAAGCTTTTTGCTGAATGAATGATAGATCATTCCTAATCTTTATTCCTTTCCCTTTGTTTGAGAACAGTGACAGATTTCAGTGCTCAAGTTAATTGAAATGGCCTGCAATACACAAAATATTTCAACAGCTAAATTATTTGCAAATGTTGAATGTGTCTTTCACCACAGTTAACTGGATAAAACAGTTAAGCTATTATTGTTGGCAAAGACACAGTTAGACAGGGAAGGTGTATAAGCGTTTCATTATCCATTAAAGGATTTGGGGTCATTTTATAGAAATATTTTCAGTCTTCAGTAATTGGCCTGTTTTCATACAACTATTTAAAATACTATTTAAATGCCTTACTCTGTATTTTGGAAGATAGCTTCAATTAGATCCAACAAAGTCCCTGAACAAACAATATTATGAGGGAGGAAGGAAACCTTAACAGTGGAATCAAATTTCTGCTAAATGTTAAGAAAAGCTAAACCTAAAGGTAAAAGAGGGGAACAGATTGCCTTAGGATATGATGAACCACAAAACAGGAGAGAACAGTAGATGGGTCAACAGTCAAAAGACTGGCAAGTTACCCAGTATTGGTCTCCAAATCAACCACTCTTTTAATCTGTTTAAATTGTTTTTAAAAAGTAGATCTGCATCCAGAATCTGTCGATGTGTTCAGCTTGAGGATACAAATAAACATTACAATATGGAGAAAGAATTCAATAGAATTACTTTTAAAATGAAATTAAAATTGAATAATGGCATTTAATATGTAGCAGCTCAGCTTACCAACTGATGGTGCTTTGGGGATCAAGCTTACAATGATAATACAATGGTAATACCAGGTCAATAATATTATCTATTTTCTGATAATATTCTGGTCCAGTTGTGGATGTGCTTTAAGTTCTAAGCAATTTTTGGAACTTAAAGTTAGATTAAAGATGAATTTTTCAGCAATTAGCTCTAATATAATCTTAATGTTGTTTGTACTGTTTTTATTATCCATTTTTATACTTATTGTAAACTATTTCAGGATTTTAAAAAAAATATTGTTTAGCTCCAAATAGTTTTCATACATGCATACAATAATTGGATGCCTTTTCCAGACTATCCTATATATAAAAATGAACAAACAATTCACTATAGAGGACAGATCTAAATATTTTGGAGTCAGTTTGTATTTTATGGACACACTGCTTGACAGATACTTCCAGTCCCTCTGTACTAACATACATCTGTCTGTCTGTGTGTCAAAACCACTGTCAAAGAATAGACTTTAATTAACCTCTTCTGTATTTTAGAACAGATTTTTTTTACAGTATGACCCATAGAGAGCTCCCCCCCAATTCTTTTTAATACTAAGTTGCTAACTAATAACTGTTTAATTATTTATGATTTGGGTCTTGAGTCTTTTAGAATGAAAGGTCACTTTTTCATATTTTTATGCTTCTTTGTTTCAGTGATTCACTGGTCATATCCTAAAAGAGTGCCTATGAAGATTCTCAGTCATCCAGGTCATGGTTGTTCCAAAGGCACTTTTTCAAGAGGCAACTGGACTTTCTGTTTTTTCTTTGAAGACATTTCGCTTCTCATCCAAGAACCTTTTTCAGCTCTTCAAGCACCTTTGACAAAAATGGTGGACTGATATAATATTACTGCATAGTTGCAAAAAATATGACAAGATATGACTGTGTGTTTAATTTTTCTTTAATTCCTTTATACCTGGATAGACAATTCTGTTCACATAATGAGTCCCTCTGACAAGCACAGAAACCTGTAATTTAACAAATATATAATTTTTAAATGGAATCCTGGTGCAAACAAAAAGCTGTTTCAGCAAACAGTTTACCATTGTTTAAAGCTTTAGCTCCAAATTTTTCTCAAAATAATTTTAATGCAGTTCTTTGGATAACAACTTTAATGACAGAGTATTTCAGTTGTATCAGCATAAATTGTGGTTCCTTGATTTATTTTCAATATCTGAAGGAAACCAAATTCAATTTAATAGTATAATGCTAAGAATGAGCAATGACTTTCAAACAGTCCTTGGATGTAGTAATATTTTGGTCCATTCTCAACATCCACATGGTAACTATAATATACAGTATACATTAAATAGTACTATACATTACTTACTTAAGTACTTACTTAGTACTTAAGTACTACTTACAGTAATATATTAACTAGTGCATTAAGGAACTACTGTTAAGTAGCTGGTCTACAAATTTAAATCATTTTTAAAAATTAAGTAATTTTATAGTTATCTATTATTATTTTCTACAGTAATAGATCCAGCGTGCAATTACATCAATTTTTCAGCTACAGCTAAGACACTCCAGGTGTTACAAAAATTAATGTGATGTCATTGACATATAGCATATTGCTTATTGTCCCTCAGGATCAGTGTGAATAAAACATGTTGTATCTCCTGAGGCAAGCCTGATGAGAAAAACATTTTAATGAAGATGCAAAACTGCTTTTCATTTAATGTTTCCACAGAATTCAAATTAATTTCATTTATAGATATTTTTTACTCTTAGAAAAATAATTGTGCTAGGACATTTTGCATTACTACACAATGGACAATAAAAGAGAAAGAAAACATATTAAGTGAGGTCAAATAGCATGCCCAATTTCAGAGAATTCCTATCAGAAGACAGAAGACTTGTTCATCTAAGAAACATGCAAGAGATTTAGGGAGTAGAAGTTCAGGTTTGGATCAGTGCAAGAAAGAAAATCTCTCAGCTAAACCTGAAATTTTTTTTGTAAATTCAGGAACTAGAGTCTAAGTGGGGTGGGGGAAAGCTTGCTATAAGGTTTTCATAAAAATACCATTAAATTAAATATTGTTTTCTACTGGAAAGACTGCAAAAGCAATTAGAGCACAGATTCCTGGGTTTCCTTTAGATCTTTCCTTTAGAAAGTTGTACACATTTTTAGTTGTGAGCAACCCTATCTCAAAACACAGCTGTGTTCTTTCTTGGTTGAAATATTATACCCTGACATTAGTCCTGGACTTTGATTATGGACTCAATAACTTTTTGAGATTGTGTCTCCTGTTTAGCCATTGTGTATGACCCTTGACCTGGCTTCTGATCTGTCTCTGCTCACAATTACTGACTTTGTGTATTCCTGAATTGGTAATCAGTTTTTGTGTGTGTAAATTCAATAATCCAGGCACTGGACAAAAAGAAGAAACAGATAAATATTGACTGCGCAACTACAATCCTTAAAACTAAATATTTAGTTTTGAGATCCAGTGTGATGCATTCCAATGATTTTATGTGCCTCAGGGAATGAATATTGAGCGCCCATTAATGGTTGGTTAGGATGTAACTCTAAACCATCAGTAATGAATCTTGAAGTACTGTGCTTGGATCTGTGTATTATTTTCCTCTCTCCCACCAATGAAGGATTGGACATTTTCACTTTCTTTCCTGTTGAATCAGTGTTCCTTATATTTAAACTGCAGGGATACTGTATAATTTTGATTTCTTATAGTTTAAATGTTAAGCCCATGTCACACTTCCCAACGGATGCAAAAAGGACCCAGCGGACGAGCAAAATGTTCCATCCATTGTTATCCGCTCTCAAAAGGGGCAAAAATTTGCATAACCGGAGCGGATATGGTAGATCTTAGGATGCTGCTTAGGATTTATATTGTCTTTTGGCTAGCTGTCAAGGCTTCTTTAATCTCATTTCCCCATTCTACTGAGCCCAATTCAACTGAATGAACCATGATTTCCTCCTGACCTTCAATGAATTTGTATAAAGTATGCAAATATGTTCTTGAATATGACAAGACTTTAGAAAACCCAAAAAACGAGAGCAACAACTTTGTCTGATTTTGTGGTGTTTATGAAAAGTAAGGAAAGCAACAATGAAGTTAATGATTCCATTTCTACTGCACGCATTAAGATATATCATATAAAGATATGACCTTTATTTTAAATTAGAATCATCAATCTTTTCTATTTTCTATTCTATAGGTTAAAAACCTAGTCTAAAATATTTCTCATTTGACATGTTTTTTTTGCTCCTTCACATGATGCCTATCCATATAATCGAACGAACAGCAGATTCATTCAGACAAAAAAATAAGCGGAAATTCACATATGTGTGCATTGATGAGGAAGCTTAAAACTAGGCTTAGAGTTGCTGGTTATCTTCCTCCCCATAGCTTTCTTTTGCCTTCTCTATTCCCCGCTGTTTAAATTGGAATTTAGATTAATAGTATAGCTAAAAGTTTAGAAAAATGAAAAAAAGGAAAAAATAAGTCATTCTCTGACCTCAGAGAATAAAAAGCACACGATAGTATTGTATTTTTTTCAACCATTATATAAGACTATAGAGTTAGAACATTCTAAAGGAAAAAAAGAAATGTTGGAATGACAGAAGTACCATTGGGGCAATTTATAACCCATGAGGCTAATACTCAATGAACCCATCATTCTTGCTTAGGTATCCTTGGGTCTTTTATGTAAACACAAATGGTAAAGGAAAGCTCACCATTAAAATAATTTCATTGCTGACAGTGGTAAGCAGAGAGGCAACTAGCAAAGCTCATTTTATCCATCTGTGCATAAACAAAAACATAGCGTTTCTTGTAAACTTTGCTAAACAACAGATGCTTTCGAGTATTATTCCCCACCTGGAGCCACTATGAACATATACTTTCTCAAATGTCTCAGTTCTTGATGCTCAGTGCCTAGTGATCAAAATAATACAGCTGTAGTTTAACAAGCTCTTGAAAGAGTATATTTTAAGATCTAGCAAGCTTTTGCTGAATGAATGATAGATCATTCTATCTTTATTCTTTCCCTTTGTTTGAGACAGCTGACAGATTTCAGTGCTCAAGTAAATTGAAATGGCCTTGCAATACACAAATAATTTCAAACAAGCTAAATTTATTTGCAAATGTTGAATGTGTTTCTTTCACCACAGTTTAACTGCGATAAAAACAGGTTAAGCTATTATTGTTGGCACAAGACCACAGTTAGACAGGGAAGCGTGTATAAGCGTTTCATATCCATTAAAGGATTTGGGGTATTTTATAGAAATTATTTCAGTCTTCAGTAATTGGCTGTTTTCATACACACTAATTTAAAAATACTATTTAAAATGCCTTATCTGTATTTTGGAAGATAGCTTCAATAGATCCACAAGTCCTGAACAAACAATATTATGATGGAGGAAAGGAAACCTTAAGAAGTGGAATCAAATTCTGCTAAATGGTAGAGAAAAGCTAAACCTAAAGGTAAAAGAGGGGAACAGATTGCACTTAGGATATGATGAACCACAAAACAGGAGAGAACAGTAGATGGTGTCAACAGTCAAAAGACTGGCAAGTTACCCAGTATTGGTCTCCAAATCAACCACTCTTTTAATACTGTTTTAATTGTTTTTAAAAGTAATCCTGCATCACAGAATCTGTCGATGTGTTCCAGGCTTGAGATACACAATAAACATTACAATACTGGAGAAAAGAATTCAATAGAATTACTTTTAAAATGAAAATTTAAAATTGAAATAATGGCATTTTAATATGTAGCAGCTCAGCTTACCAACTGATGGTGCTTGGTGGGATCAAGTTACATATGATAATACAATGGTAATACCAGGTCAATATATATTATCTTTTTCCTGTAATATTCTGGTCCAGTTGTGGATGTGCTTTAAGTTCTAAGCAATTTTTGGAACTTAAAGTTAGATATAAAGATGAATTTTTCAGCAATAGCTATAATATAAATCTTAATGTTGTTTGTACTGTTTTTATTATTCCATTTTTATACTTATTGTAAACTATTTCAGGATTTTAAAAAAAATATTTTGTTTAGCTCCAAATAGTTTTCATACAGCATACAATTAATTGTGCCTTTTCCAGGACCTATCCCTATATATAAAAAAATGAACAAACAATTCACTATAGAGGACAGATCTAAATATTTTGAGTCAGTTTGTATTTTATGGATACACACTGTCTGACAGATACTTCCAGTCCCTCTGTACTAACATACATCTGTCTGTCTGTGTGTTCAAAAACCACTGTCAAAGAATAGAGACTTTATTAACCTCTTCTGTATTTAGAACAGAGTTTTTTTTACAGTCGATGACCCATAAGAGAGCTCCCCCCCAATTCCTTTGTAATACTAAAGTTGCTAACTAATAACTGTTTAATTATTTATGATTTGGGTCTTGAGTCTTTTAGGAATGAAAGTGTTCATTTTTCATATTTTTATGCTTCTTTGTTTCAGTGATTTCACTGGTCATATTCCTAAAGAGTGCCTATTGAAGATTTCTCAGTCATCCAGTCATGGTTGTTCCAAAGGCACTTTTCAAGAGGCACTGGACTTTCTGTTTTTCTTTGAAGATCATTTCGCGTTCCAAAGAACCTTTTTCAGCTCTTCAAGCACCTTTGACAAAAATGGTGGGGACTGATATAAATTTACTGCATAGTTGCAAAAAAATATGACAAATAATGACTGTGTGTTTAATTTTTCTTTAATTCCTTTATACCTGGATAGACAATTCTGTTCACATAATGAGTCCTCTGACAAGCACAGAAACCTGTAATTTAACAAATATATAATTTTTAATGGAATCCCTGCGTGCAGAACAAAAAGCTGTTTCAGCAACAGTTACCATTGTTTAAAGCTTTAAGCTCCAAATTTTTTCTCAAAAATAATTTTAATGCAGTCTTGGATAACAACTTTAATGAACAGAGTATTTCAGTTGTATCAGCATAAATTGTGGTTCCTTATTTATTTTTCAATATCTGAAGGAAACCAAATTCAATTTAATAGTATAGATGCAAGAATGAGCAATGACTTTCAAAACAGTCCTTGGAATTAGTAATTTTTGGTCCGGCCTTCTCAACATCCACATGGTAACTATAATATACAGTATACCATAAATAGTACTATACATTACTTACTACAGTAACTTACTTAGTAGCTTAAGTAACTACTTACAGTAATATATTAACTAGTTGCAATTAAAGGAACTACTGTTAAGTAGCTGGTCTACAATTAGAAATCATTTTTAAAAATTAAGAATTTTATAGTTATCTATTATTATTTCTACAGTACATAGATCCAGCGGCATTACATCAATTTTCTCAGCTACAGCTAAAAGACACTCCAGGTGATTTTAAACAAAAATTAATGTGATGTCATTGACATATAGCATTATTGTTATTGTCCCTCAGGATCAGCGTGTGAATAAACATGTGATCTCCTGAGGCAAGCCTGATGAGAAAACATTTTAAATGAAGATGCAAAAACTGCTTTTTCATTTAATGTTTTCCACAAGAATTCAAATTAATTTTCATTTATTAGATATTTTTTACTTTAGAGAGAAAATAATTGTGCTAGGACATTTTGCATTACTACACATATGGACAATAAAAGAGAAAGAAAACATATTAAGTTGAGGTCAAATAGCATGCCAAATTTCAGAGAATTCCTATCAGAAGACAGAAGAACTTGTTCATCTAAGAAACATGCAAGAGATTTAGGGAGTAGAAGTTCAGGTTTGGTATCAGTGCAAGAAAGAAAATCTCTCAGCTAAACCTGAAATTTTTTTTGTTAAATTCAGGAACTAGAGTCTAAGTGGGGTGGGGAAAGCTTGCTATAAGGTTTTCATAAAAATACCATTAAATTAAATATTTTTTTCTACTGGAAAGACTGCAAAAGCAATTAGAGCCACAGATTCCTGGGTTCCTTTAGATTCTTTCCTTTAGAAAGTTGTACACATTTTAGTTGTGAGCAACCCTATCTCAAAACACAGCTGTGTTCTCTTGGTTGAAATATTATATCCTGACATTAGTCCTGGACTTTGATTATGGACTCAATAACTTTTGAGATTGTGTCTCCTGTTTAGCCATTGTGTATGACCCTTGACCTGGCTTCTGATCTGGTCTCTGATCACAATTACTGACTTTGTGTATTCCTGAATTGGTAATCAGTTTTTGTGTGTGTAAATTCAATAATCCAGGCACTGGACAAAAGAAGAAAACAGATAAATATTGACTGCGCAACTACAATCCTTAAAACTAAATATTTAGTTTTGAGATCCAGTGTGATGCATTCCAATGATTTTATGTGCCTCAGGGAATGAATATTGAGCGCCATTAATGGTTGGTTAGGATGTAACTCTAAACCATCAGTAATGAATCTTGAAGTACTGTGCTTGGCATCTGTGTATTATTTTCCTCTCTCCCACCAATGAAGGATTGGACATTTTCACTTTCTTCCTGTTGAATCAGTGTTCCTTATATTTAAACTGCAAGGATACTGTATAATTTTGATTTCTATTAGTTTAAATGTTTAAGCCATGTCACACTTCCCAACGGATGCAAAAAGGACCCAGCGGACGAGCAAAATGTTCCATCATTTGTTATCCGCTCTCAAAAGGGGCAAAAATTTGCATAACCGAGCGGATAACACGACGCGTGGAGGATGCAGGGCGGAGGCAAGCGGGATGTGGAATGAGAAGCCCAGCGGATGGAAGCGGATGGGAACGGATGGCACGTCGCCCTTTAGGCTTCGGGGCCGGCAGCAAACTGCGAACGCAGAACGGAAAGAGCGGATGCAGAGTGGGAAGCCTAGCAGATGAAGCGGATGCACAGCGGATGCACAGCGATGTGCACAGCGGAACCTAATGGATGCCTGGCGTTAATTGCGCATGCGGGGAGGTGCATTGCATCAGCCCCGCGGATATACGGAAGCAGCTCGGAAGCAGGTCGCCATTCAGAGGAAAGACCTGCTGCCGACGGATTGGCTTCCTTGCCTGCCCTGCCTGCATGTCTGCCTGCAAGCCTTGCTGCCAGCCTCCCTGCCAGCCTACCTGCCAGTCTTGGTGCCAGTCCTGCCTGCAAGCCTTGCTGCCAGCTAGTCTGCCTGCCAGCCTTGCTGCCTGCCTTCCTGCCAGCCTTGGTTCATGTCTGCCTGCCAGCCTTGGTGCATGCCTGCCTGCAAGCCTTCCTGCCAGCCTTGGCCTGCCTCCCTGCCAGCCTTAAGTGCCTGCCTTGGTGCCAGCCTTTCCTGCCAGCCTTGGTGCCTGCCTGCCTGCCAGCCTGCCTGCAAGCCTTCCTGCCCAGCCTTGGTGCCTGCCTGCCTGCCAGCCTTCCTGCCAGCCTTTGGTGCTTGCCTCCTGCAAGCCTTTCTGCCAGCCTTAGTTCCTGCCAGCCTCCTGCCAGCAGCAACCCACAACCTTGCGGAAGCACAGCAAGCCTCAGCCATCTGCTGCCAGCTCTGGCAGAGGCTGGCTACCATCCCGCCCCCTGGCCTCACTCTGGTTCTCCTGGGGCTTCTGCAGCATGGGCTCGCCTTCTGGGCTGGCGCTTCTGCTGCTTCTGCTTCTGGAGGAGCTGATGACAAGCACTCCAGCACAGGCCACCTTCCACAGCACCTGGACCCTTCACCCTGAGACTGACGACCAAGGAGTGCCAGAGGCTCATTTTTGTTTTATAGCTTGTTGTTAATAAAGTCTATCATGATTCAACACACTTACTTTCATTCTTTTTTTTAATAAAGTCTTGCTGGAAACTTTTAGAAATGGTTTAAGCATTTGTATGCTTCTAGGATGGGGTTAAGATAGCAGTGGGGTGGGCAGGGATACCTGAGGAATGAGCAGGGGATACCTTTGGGATGGGGTAATAGCTGTGGGATAGATAAACCTCCACTGCAAAGCATAGTGGACTGTATGGCCCACCCTCCCAGGTGCAACACCTATGGCCCTTATTATTTTCAATTAATAATGTAATAATCATCACACAGTTCTACATAAACACACTCTTTATTAAACGCCTGCTGCATTGTGAGCCCACCCAACATACATGGCCCAATCTCATCCGTGTGATGAGACAGGCTGAAGGAAGCATCCATTAAGCATCTACCATCCTGTCTTGCCACTCCACTGCTCCAGCTGGGGAGTTGCACCAGCATCTCAGGAGGTTGCGCTGCTTCTTCCCTTCACGTGAGGCTCTGTTGGGGCCTTGCACATCCACAGTGTCTAATCAGGTTTTGCCCATTGCCTCCATTTCCCCAGGCTCCATGTCAAATTGCCTTGCTGAGGGTTCACAAAGCCTGTCCTGTAACACTGGGTAGCGGGTGCGCATGAGATTGTGCAGGATGCAGCAAGCTTCCATGATCCTCCTCACAGTCTCTGGGTTATGCTGCATGGTGGTGAGAAGTACCTGGAACCTGTTGGCCAGGATGCCAAAGGCATTCTCCACCCCCATTCTTGCCCTGGACAGCCTGTAGTTGAAGATCCTCTCTTTACGGGTGAGGCATCTGGAGGTGTAGGGCTTCATGAGGTAGGTTGTGAGGGAGAAGGCGTCATCCCCCACGATGAAGTAGGGCACATCTTGCATGTCGTTGGGCAGGGGGTCTGGATCTTGAAGCCCACGATGAGGTTGCATTCCAGCCCCTCCTTGAGGACACTGCCATTGTATACTCTGGGCATCTGAAGATTAGCCGTTTGCCTGAAGCATCGATGTACATGAACTTGTAGTCAGCATCGATCATGGCGAAAAGGATTGATGCTGAAGTAGCTCTTGGAGTTGAAATAAGTGGACCCTGAGTTGGCTGGAGATTTGCAGGCCAAGTGCTTGCCATCTATGGCTCCAACGGTGTGGGGGAAGTTCCACTTCTGATACCACTGCTCTGCAACTTTCTTCCATCCTTCTTCAGTGGCAGGGGTACTGGAGGAGCTCCTCCTTATATATCTTTCGATGATGGCCTGCACCACTTTCTCTGACCACAATGCTGATGGTGTTGGATGGCAACCTCCAGCCGTACTGCATGCATTCCTGTAGGTTGGTCCCGGAGGCCATATGGCGCAGAGTCAGTGCCACTTGAGCCCAGGTTCCAGGCTGGGGTGGAAGTTGGTGCTTCTACTTGGTCAACCCTTGGTGTCAGGCGCTGCACAACTTTGTCAAACATGGCTGGCGGCATCCTCATGAAGTTCTGGAACGCCGAGTGTCTTCGTTCCTGATCTCCACCATAGCTTGCTGTACAGTCCGTACTCTGCTCTTTCTGGCGAACCATCTTCGGACCCAGACTCTTTGGCTGCCTCTTTTTTCTTCTCGCAGTAGAGTTCACAGAGCCTGCAGATGGCTTCGCACTGTTGCAGAACGATGGTGGCTGCAAAAGGACTTTGTGCAATCACGGTGGACATGACTGGATGCTGTGGAAGAGGAAGAGTCAGATGAAGGCTGCAGAGGTCTGGCAACCGCCTGGGCTGCTGTTCTGAAAGGTGAGATGCAAGATGAGTTTGGCTTCCCGCCTTTTTATATAGAAATATAGGTGTTTCCGCTAAGGATCCTTTAGGGAATCCTCTAGACATCCTTAATATCCGAGATAGATTCCCCTCTGCGAACGTTTTTCCGTTTTAAAACGCTTTGTTTCCGCTGCTGGCATCTGTTCTGCATCTGTTCTGTGTCCGTTCCGCTTCCTCCCTGTGTCCAATGCGGATGCGAGTTTGCGCGGATGCGGAATGGAATGGCTAGTGGAATAAGCGGATACATAACGATTATCAGAACGTGATGCGTAGGGATGCATTGCGGATGCAGAATGGCAAAGAATTGGATACATTTCCGCGCAAAGGGTTTTGGGCAGCCCAAACTTTCTGAGCAGATGAAATGTCAATAGACAGATGCTGGCATGGTAGAAGAAGCAAAACGGAGGCAGTGAGTACATCGCGTTTTTCCAATGGATTGGCAAGCTTTTTTTTGTCCGTTTTTACATCCTCTTTTGCATCCGTTGGTTCAGTGTGACATGGGCTTTAGATTTTATACTAAAATATTGGGATATTTCTCAGTATTGTTTTGTTAATTTTTACTGTATTATTTTCAGCCATTTACTTCATGACTTCAATCTGGAGCTTTTTTGCTGGGAAGCAACATTTATAAGGCATTCAGACATATATACAAAAATACATCTTTGGTTCTTCTGCTGAAACAACAGTAAAAATATGTTTATTCTATTTGCATATATCCAGTTGGTTGAAACTTGGTTAAAGTTTTTTTCCATGGTTATTCTCCTCATTGCAGTCAAAACTTTGGGTGCCAAAGTTCTAAAGACACCATACTTGTCTCTTGGGACCATTGTCGTTTTCCACTTGTATGACAAGTTCTGCCCATGAATCTTTTCACTTTGATGGCATTTAGTCTTGGTTCCAAGACAAAGTTTCTACCTTTGTATTTAATCTCTAATGAGATTTTCTAGTATTCACTCTTCCAACACATACTGTATCACATACTGTATTCACTCTTCCATCAACATACTGTATCACATTACATATATACTGCATGTATTCATGCTTTTTTTGTTTTAAATGTTCTTAGGTGCCTTACTTTGTGAAGCCAAAGTTCATTGCTTCTATTAAGTTATGGTAATTACCAACCATATAACATCCATTTGCTTAATTTTATTGGACAGTTTTGCGAAACTGTTGTAGTTACTAAAAAATTGATTCATGCCATTACATAATATTCTGGCTTCTTGCACAATTATAAAAATCTATTATGTGAACTGATTCTTCTACTCAGGTGAGTTTTTTGTATTACAGATACCGATACAGATAATCAGTGTTGGAAGGGACCTTTAGTAGGTATCTAGTCTAACCCCCAACCTAAGCAGGAGAACCTACACCATTTCTGACAAATGGCAGTCCAATCTCTTCTTGAAAGTCTTTCAAGTGATGAGTGCTCCCACAACTTCTGAGGGACTTCTGTTCCATTGGTTGATTGTTCTCACTGTCAGAAAGTTCTCCTTGTTCCAGGTTAAATCTTCCTTGTTCGTTTCCATCCATTATTCCTGTCTGGACTACAGGAGCTTTAGAAATAACCTGACCCCTTCTAACCTGTGGCAGTCCCTCAAGTATTGGAAAAGATGCTATCATATCTCCCCTGCCGTCCTTTCTCTTCACTAGGGACTAGCCAAGCCAGTTCCTGCAAAACCCATTCATTGTATGTTTAGGGCCTCCAATCATCCTGTTGCTCTTCTCTGTTACTTTTTCTAGGAGTCTCAAACATCTTTTTTATACTTGGTGACCAAAACTGGATGCAGTACTCTAGTTTGTTTTTACTAAGGCTTATTAGAGTGGTATTAGTACTTCCCTTGATCTTGACCTCTATCCCTCTGTTAATACAATTTAGGATTGCATTAATTTTTTTGGTGGCTGTTGCACCACTGCTGGCTCATATTTAGCTGGTTATCCACAAAGACTCCAAGATCCCTCTCACAGTTACTGCTATTGATCCTTGGTTTCACCCAGTTCGATATGTGACTTTTTGTTTTTCTTGCCTAAGTGTAGGACTTATTTTGCTCTATATTGAATTTCATTTTATTAGATACGGCCAGTGTTCTAGTCTGTGAAGAATCCATCTGGATCTTGAGCCTATATTCTTGGGTGTTAAGCTATTCCTGCCAGCTTTAGTATCATCTGCCAAATTTGGTAAGTTCCCTTCTATTCCCTCATTCTAAGTCATTAATGAAGATATTGAAGAGTACTGGGCCTGAGTACGGGAACTTTCGTGGCACCCCCTGCTGTAGGTTTACTAAGAAAGTGAGGTTGTGGTCTACTTTATTCAAATGCCTTTTTACTGAAATCTAAATATGTTATGTCCACAGTATTTTTGCTTGATCTACTAATTCAGTCACTGTGTTGAAGAATGAAATAAGATTTGGTTTGCCATGATCTGTTTTTTAACAACCCGTGCTGACTGCTAGTTATTTACTTTACTTGTTTCTAGGATGTTGGCAGATCTTGGTTTTTGTTTTTTGTTTTGGTTATCTTTCCAGTACTTCCCGGTATTGATGTTAGGCTTGATTGGTCTATAGTTTCCCTGGGTCTGTTTTTTTTTTTCTTTTTTGAAGATGGGAATTCACATCAGCTCCTTTTCCAGTTCATCTGTTAGTTCCCCAAATGCTCTAGGGATTTTGAAAGATATGGTGCACTGGTTCTGAGATGACCTTGCCAGACTTTAAACTCTTGGGATGTAATCCATCAGGCCCTGGTTTGTGATTGTTTTTCATCAAGATCAGACAGGTGTTCTCTTACTATTTTTTTTGCTTATTTTAACTTTTATTTTTGTCTATCTATTACAGTTATGTTTTGGGGCGTGAGCTTATAGTTTCTTTTGATGCATTCTTTCTGTTTGCTGCACTTCCTTCTCATGTTCTCTCCTTTAGTGGACTGACTGTTTCTTGATTTTTTTCTTGTTTATTTATATGTTGGGAGAAACTTTTTTTATTATCTTTTGACTTTTGTTGAAGTCTTTTGTTCATTCTGAGCCTTGGCTAACCTGACTTCATCTATTGTAGATTCTGGCTAGCTGCGGATATTCTTTATACATGTATTGTCCTTCTTTCCATTTTTTGTTCTTGTCCTTTTTTCTTTTCAATTTTGCCAGAGAGATCTGTTTGATGCAGCATTGCTGGTTTTTTCTTGATTTCTTGTTTTTCTGTTCGCAGTGGTATTGTGCTGTTCTGGGCGTTCTATGTATCATACTTTTCAGAGTTACCAAGATTCTTGGGACTTGTTTTTTTTCTCTTCAGGATTTTCATCTTCCCAAGTTCTCTCTGAGTTTTATTGAAATCAGCTTGTTGTTTGTGTTATGCTGGAATTCTAGTATACAGGTTCACTCTCACCCAGATTCCTAGCAGTTTCAGACTCCCTCTATCACTTTTTCTCTATTTGTAAGAATTAAGGTGCAGTATTGGGTTGTCCCTTCTTAGTTTATCCTCTACCTTTGGACAACAAAGTTGTCAGCTATGTTGGTTAGGAAACCTGTTTAATTTCTCACTTGGTGAGAATTAGTTTTCCAATTGAAATCAGGATATTGAAGTCCCCCCATTACTATTATTAAGTGTGTTTCTGCATTATATTTGTGAGTGGTTGGAAAAACTGTCATCTATTTTTCTGCTTGCTTGGGTGTTAAAATATTTTTAAAAATACATGTTTAAATTCTGCTACATGCTGCCCTTTCCCTTTTTGGTTCCTTGCTATACTGGTAGAACCTCTGGAAAAGATCAAGCCCTACAGTCCGATTACTAAGTTCATACCCAAGCTCCGGAAGTCTTTCTGAACAGAAAGTACATCATTCTGGGACAGAAATTTGTACCCAAAGATGTATAATAGCATCAACATCACAGTCCTTGCTGGCATTCTTGAATATCTTAGAATACTCTTCTTGTCTCTGCTGGCAGTAGCACCTGGTAGACACCTAACTTCTTTCAAAACCTTCAGTATTCTTTCCTAAATTACTTCCCTTACAACTGAGTCCCCACCAGACCTGTCCATTAAAATTATTTATTTATTTGAAAACATTGTATATTAACCACCATTCTCAGGACAACTCTGGCAAGCTTTCAATCAAAGATTTAAAACATATGAAGAATTTTAACAACTATAAAATGGATCAAGATGGAAATATAAATGATTGAAAATGATTCAGATGAAAACCCCAACCCTGGAACCAACTCCACGGCAATCAGAGGTGGTATTCAGCAGTTTCTGATCAGTTCTTAGAATAGAACCAGTAGTGGAAATTTTGAGTAGTTCAGAGAACCAGCAAAATACCACCTCTTTGACTGGAGATTTGCAGTATCCTTCCCCTGCCACAACCCACCAAGCCATGCCCATAGGAAGTGGTTAAAAAACCACCACTGATGGTAAGATACCATTCATTTAAACTCCCAAAGCTCCCTGGGGAAGGATCCAGGTTCTTCAAAAATGCCTCATGGAAGGTTAAAAGGTTGGGCCCCCTGACTGAACTTCAGGAAACAAATGTTTCATAGGGCAGGGTGTGCTTTAAAAAAGGATACATTTACTAAACCTCCTGTTTTTAAATGACAATATTTGAGGATAACAACCAGAAGTGTGCACACATATCTGACAGGGTTAAATTTTCTTAGGAAAAGGCAACTATAAAGTTCCAAAATTTGGAATAACAAAACAGGATGACAGTGTTTTTGACAACAGGCATAAACTGTACTCAGCATGTAAAAAAAGAACCCACCAAAGAGGGTTTTCACTCCAAAGATTGGGATAGAATATTATTTGTCAATTTTTAAATCGAAATTGTATATTTATCCAGATATAATCTACCAACATTTGATCAATATAATGGTATATAAAATTAAAATTAATTTTTTCTTAAAATTATCCTTAAATCACTTTTTTAAGAATAGCAATAGCACTTAGACTTAGCACTTAGACTGTTTCATTGATGCTCTACAGACTTTTCTTAAGCAGTTTCAGAGTCAGCAGTATTGCCCTCAATAATATTTTACTGACCTTGGAGGATGGGAAGGCCTGAGTCAACCATGAGCAGGTATGGATCAACTCCTGGTAGTCAGCATATTGGCTGCACACAGTACTGCTTCTAACCACTGTACCACCAAAGTTCCTACAATAAATATAGAGAAAACTGTTTTCATTAATGAATTACTCCGCTCTCGTAGCTATGTTGGAGGTATTTCGAATGCAAAACAACCTGGCTTTATATTCTTCAGCCCAAACAGCTCATTGAAAAACTATTTTACACACTTTTACAATCCATATGTTTCCCCAGCCTCTGATTCAAATTTTACAATAATCATGGGTTATTTCATGTAAACATTATATCACTAAAGTAAGCATAGCTAATTGCAACATATTTTACAAGTGTAGATGGTATTGGCAGCACACCACACACAAAGTGTATATACAAATTACATACATATTATTCTATATATACAGATTAATCCATGACCTGTTGATCATTTCAGAGATATTCCTTCTCTCTTCTCCTTAATGTCTGTTGTAAATTCACAACTAATAATTCTTGAAACATTTTGGAAAATTAGGCCTAGTCTAGTATTAGTATATCATGTGATAAGTGCAGCTTTTCTTCCTCTGGGGAGATGTACAGTATTACTATTTGCTACTAGATGAACCCAGAAAATTTGATTTGTGGTGTGTGTCATTCAGAGTCAAAGGTCAACTTTTTGTGACCCATACTGGAAAACATTTATTTTTCAGGATTATCAGTTCCCAATCTGATCTTTTTTAAATTTTTCAGTGCCACCCATTGCTACCAACAACTGAGTCCATCCAGTGGCAGCTGGTTGTTCTTTAATTTCACTTGTCATACAAGCTTTTCTATCTTTTCCATAGACCCCATTTACTCCTTTTCAAATTAGTTCTACATATGATCTGCTACATACTAGACAACACAGTATCAACAGTATGAGACCTTCAATTCTAGGTTCTATCATATCACAAACTTAAAATGAACACCTACATCAAAAATGTTATAAAAAGCCCAACCAAAGAATGTTCTTTCCTGTGCAACTCAGAAAGCTCAAACTGCCCAAGGAGCTGCTGATATAGTTCTACAGAGGAATTATTGATTGTCAATCTGCACCTCCCATTTACTGTCTGATTTGTTCTGGCAACCCCAACAAGACAAACACAGATTTCAGAGAGCTATATTAGAACTAATGATATTAATATAATGATAGTCATAGGTTACAATAAGCAATCAATAATAATACTATGGAAACAGTCAATATAAATTCATAGGATACAAGTGACAAAGGTACGTCACATAGTCACAAGTGAGGGGGATGGTTCTGTGTCTCGATTAGGAGTTGATGAGAAGATTTAACAGTAATAGTAGTGCAGACTTTGTAAATAATTGACAGTATTGAGAAGAATATTTATTTAGCAGAGGGATGGCTTTTTTATAACATTTTTGATGTTAGGTGTTCATTTTAAGTCTTGTGATATGATAGAAACCTAGAAATTTGAAGTCTCTACTGTTGTACTGTGTTGTCTAGTATTGTAAGAGATCATATGTAGAACTAATTGGAAAAGGGTAAATGGGGTTATGGAAAGATAGAAAGCTTGTATGAACAAGTGAAATTAAAGAACAACCAGCTGCCAACTGGATGGACTCATGTCGGTAGCAATGGTGGCACTTGAAAAATTTAAAAGATCATATTGATGAACTGTGATTAATCCTGAAAATAATGTTTCCGTATGGTCACAAAAAGTTGACTTTGACTTTGATGACACACAAATCAAATTTTCTTGTTCATCTTAGTAGCAATAAGTAAATACTGTTTACATCTCCCAGAGGGAGAAGCTGCACTATCAAATAAACATGAAAATTGACTAATACTAAGACTAGGCATAAATTTTCCAAAAATGTCTATCAGCATTATTTATTTTAGTTGGTTGAATTTACAACAGACATTAAGGAGAAAGAGGAAGGAAATATCTCTGAAATGATCAACATGGTCATGGATTATCTTGTATTATATAGATAATATGTATTGTAATTTGTATATACATTGTGTGTGTGTGTGCATACATCTACACTTGCTAAAATTATGTTAGCAATTAGCTAGTGCTTACCTTTAGTGATATAATGTTTACAATGAAATAATCCATGAATTATTGTAAAATTGAATCAGAAGGCTGTGGAACATATGGATGTAAAAGTGGTGGAAATAGTTTTCATGAGCTGTTTGGGCTGAAGAATATAAAGCCAGGTCTGTTTGCATTTCGAAATTACCTCAAACATAGCTACTACAACATTCATTAAGAAACAGTTTCTTCTATATTAATTGTAGGAACTTTGGTGGTTACAGTGGTTTAGAATGCAGCTACTGCAGCTAATATTCTGACTTACCAGGAGTTTGATCCATTACTGGCTCATGGTTGACTCAGCCTTCCTATCCTTCCAAGGTCAGGTAAAATATTATTGAGGCTAATATGCTGACTCTGGAAACTTTAGAGAAGTCTGTAGAGCACCAATGAAACAGTCTTTAAGTGCTAAGTCTAAAGTGCTTATTGCTATTCTTTAAAGTGATTTAAGATAATTTTAAGAAAAATAATTTTTTTAATTTTTATACATTTATATGGACAAATGTTGGTAGATTATATCTGGATAAATATAACAATTTCTTGATTTAAAAATTGGAAAATAATATTTATCCAATCTTTGGAGTGAAACCTCTGTGCGTCATTTTTACATGCTGAGTTACAGTTCTATGCTGTTTGTCCAAACAACTGTTCATGCCTGTGATATTCATTTTGAACTTTATAGTTTGCCTTTTCCTAAGAAAATTTACCTGTCAGAATGTGTGCACACTTCTGGTTGTTTATCCTCAAATATTGTCATTTAACAGGATGGTTAGAAATGTATTCTTTTTTAAAGCACACCCGCCCTATTGAAACATTTTGTTCCTGAATTCAGCAGGGGGGCACCAAACCTTTTAACCTTCCATAGGCATTTGAAGACCTGGATCTTTCCCAAGCTTTGGGAGTTTAAATGATGGTAATTTACATTCAGTTGGTGGTTTTTTACCACTGGTTCCTATGGGCGATGGCTTTGGTGGGTGTGTGGCAGGGGAAGGATACTGCAAAATCTCCAGTCAGAGGTGGTATTTTTGCTGGTTCTCTGAACTACTCAAAATTTCCACTTACTGGTTCTATTCTAAGAAACTGATAGAACCTGCTGATACCACCTCTGATTGCCGTGGATTTGGTCGGGTTTGGGGGTTTTCATCTGATCATTTTCTCATTTATATTTCATCTTGATCATTTTCATAGTTTGTAAAATTCTTTCATATGTTTTTAAATCTTTGATTGAAAGCTGGCCCAGAGTTGTTCTGAAAGAATGGTGGTTTATATACATGTTTTAAATAAATAAATAATTTGAATGGGACTAGTCTGGTTGGGCGACTCAGTTGGTAAGGGAAGATAAATTTAAGGAAAGAATTACTGAGGTTTTGAAAGAGTTAGGTGTTTCTACCAGGTACTACTGCCAGCAGAGACAGAGAGTATTTTAAGATATTTCAAGAATGCCAGCAAGGACGTGATGTGATGCTATTATACATTTGTACAAATTATTGTCCAGATTGATTGTACTTTCTGTTCAGAAAGACTTCGGAAGCTTTGGGGGTATGAACTTAGTAATCGGGACGTAGGGCTATCTTTCAGAGGGTTCTAACAGTATACAAGGAACAAAAGAGAGGGAAAAGGGCAGCATGTAGCAGAATTTAATGTATTTTTAAAAAATATTTTAACACCAAGCAAGCAGAAAAATAGATCACAGTTTTTCCAACCAACTAACAAATATATGCAAAAACACACTATAATTAGTAATGGGGGACTTCAATTATCCTGATATCAATTGGAAAACTAATTTCTGCACCAAAGTGAGAAATTAACAGGTCCTAACCCAACATAGCTGACACTTTGTTTGTCCAAAAGTAGAGGATAGAACTAGAGGGACAACCATACTGCACTTAATTCTACAATAGAGAAAAGTGATAGAGGGAGTTGAAACTGGAGGAATCTTGGGTGAGAGTGACCTGTCATACTAGAATTCAGCATAACACAAACACAAGCTGATTTCAATAAACTCAGAGAGAACTTGGGAAAGATGAAAATCCTTGAAGAGAAAAACAAGTCAAGAATCTTGGGAACTCTGAAAGTATGATCATTAAGAAGCCCAGAACAGCACAATCCACTGCGAAAGAAAAAACAAAGAAATCCAAGAAAAAACCAGCATGGGCTGCACAAAAGATCTCTTCTGGCAAATTGAAAGAAAAAAAGGACAAGAACAAAAAATGGAAGAAGGACATACAGATAAAGAATCAGCAGATTAGCCAGAATCTACAAAGATGAAGTCAGGTTTAGCCCAAGGGCTCAGAATGAACAAGAACTTGCCAACAAAGTCAAAGATAATAAAAAAAGTTTTCTCCAACATATAAATTAACAGAAAAAATCAAGGAAACAGTCAGCCACTAAGAGAGAACATGGAAATGAAGTAGCAGGCAACAGAAAAGAAAGCAGAACTGCTTAACTCATTCTTTGCATCAGTCTTTCACACAAAAAGAACTATAGCTCAACCACCAAAAAACATAACTGTAATAGATAGACCAAAAATAAAAGTTAAAAATAAGCAAAACAATAGTAAGAGAACACGCCTGTCGATCTTGATGAAAACAAAATCACCAGGGCTGATGGATTACATCCCGAGTTTTTAAAGGATCTGGCAGAGGTCATCTCAGAACCAGTGCACCATATCTTTCAAAATCCTAGACATTGGGAAACTAACAAGAACTGGAAAAGAGCTGATGTTTTGATTCCCATCTTCAAAAAAGGAAAAAAAAACAGACCCAGGAAACTAGTAGACCAATCTAGCCTAACATCAATACGGGAAGATACTGGAAAAGATAACAAAAACCAAAAAACAAAAACCCAGATCTGCCAAACATCTAGAAACAAGTAAAGTAATAACTAGCAGTCAGCACTGGGTTTGTTAAAAACAGTTCATTGCCAACCAATTTTATTTCATTCTTTCACACATGTGACTGAATTAGTAGATTCAGCAAAATTACTGTGGACATAATATATATTTAGATTCAGCAAGGCATTTGATAAAGTTAGACCACAACTACTTTCTTAGTAAACCAGCAGTGGGTGGCCAACAAAGTCCGTCTTAGGCCCAGTACTCTTCAATATCTTCATTAAATGACTTAGATGAGGAATAGAGAAGGGGAACTTACAATTTTGCAGATGATACTAAACTGGCAGGAATAGCTAACACCAAGAATATAGGCTCAATATCCAGTGGATCTTTCTACAGGGACTAGAACACTGGGGCACGATATCTAATAAATGAAATTCAATATAGAGAAAGTAAAGGTCCTACACTTAGGCAAGAAAACAAAAGTACACATAATCGGATGGGTGAAACCAGGCTCAAATAGCAGATAACTGTGAGAGGGATTCTTGGAGTCTTTGTGGATAACAGCTAAATATGAGCCAGCCAGTGTGCAACAGCCACAAAAAAATTAATGCCAATCCTTAAATTGTATTAACAGAGGGATAGAGTCAAGTCAAGGGAAGTAACTAATACCACTCTATTAAAGCCTTAGTAAAAACACAACTAGGAGTACTGCATCCAGTTTGCTCACCACGGTTAGAAAAAAAGATGTTTTGAGACTTCTAGGAAAACAGTACAGAGGAAGAGCAACCAAAAGGATGATTTGGAGGCTAAACATACAAGAATGGTTTGCAGGAACTGGGCTTGGCTAGTCTAGTGAAGATAAGGACCAGGGGAGATATGATAGCAGTCTTCCATACTGAGGGACTGCCACAGGTTAGGGAAGGGGTCAGGTTATTTTCTAAGCTCCTGTAGTCCAGACAAGGAATAATGGATGAAAACTGAAAAGGAGAGATTTAACCTGGAAAACAAGGGAAACTTTCTGACAGTGAGAACAATCAACCAATGGAACAGAAGTTTGCCCTCAAAGTGTGGGAAGCCCACTATCACTGAGACTTCAAGAAGAGATTGGACTGCCATTTGTCAGAAATTGGCTTTGTAGGGTCTCCTGCTTAGGTTGGGGGTTGACTAGATGACCTACAGGCATCCTTCCAACTCTGATTATCGTATCGGTATCTGTAATACATAAAACTCACCTGAGTAGAAGAATCAGTCACAGTAATAGATTATATTGTGCAAGAAGCCAGAATATTATGTAATGGCACTGATCACATTTTTAGTAACTACAACAGTTCGCAAATGTCCAATAAAAATTAGCATGGATGTTGATATGGTTGTATTACCATACTTATAGAAGCAATGAAACTTTGGCTTCACAAAGTAAAGGCACCTAGAACATTTTAAAGCAAAAAAGCATTTGAATACATGCAGTATATATGTATGTGATACATATGTGATGGAGAGTGAAGTTACAGTATGTGATACAGTAATGTGTTGGAAGAGTGAATACTAGAAATCTCACTTAGAGATTAAATACAAAAAGGTTAGAACTTGTCTTGGAACCAAGACTAAAAATGCCATATCAAGTGACACAAAGATTCTATTGGGGCAGAACTTGTCATACAAGTGGGAAAAACGACAGATGGTCCCAAGAGACAATGTACTGCGTGTCTTTAGAACTTTGGGCACCAAAGTTTTGACCTGCATGAGGAAGAGATAACCATGGAAAAAACTTTAACCCCAGTTTCAACACTGGTATATATGCAATAGATAAACATATTTTACTTGTTGTTTCAGGCAGAAGAACAAAGTATGTATTTGTATATATGTCTGAATGCATTATAATGTTGCTCCAGGCAAAAAAAATGCTCTCCAGCATTGAAGTCATGAGAGTAAAAATGGCCTGAAATAATACAGTATAAAATTAACAAAACAATACTGAGAAATATCCCATATTTTAGTATTAAAATCTAAAGCCCATGTCACATGAACCAGACGGATGCAAAGAGGATGTAAAACGGACTCAAAAAAGCTTGCCATCCATGGAAAACGCGATTGTACTCACTGCTCCGTTTTGCTTCCTCTCTATCCATCCAGGGCATCTGTCATTGACATTTTCATCCGCTCAGAAAAGTTTTGGGCTGCCCAAAACCTTGGCGCGGAAAAATGTATCCAATTCTTCCATTCTGCCATCCGCATGCACGCTACGCATTCGTTCTGTATCCGTTATGTATTCCGCTATATCACTAGGCATCCATTCCGATCCGGCGCAACTCCATCCGCTTGGACACAGGGAAGCGGAACGGACACAGAACAGATGCAGAACAGATGCCAAGCGGAAACCAAAGCGTTTAAAACGGGAAAAAACGTTCGCAGAGGGGATCTATCTCGGTATTAAGGATTCTAGAGGATGCCTAAGAGGGATGCCTGCGGAAAACCTATATTTTCTATAAATAAGGGGGAGCCAACTCATCTGCATCTCACTTTTCAGAACAGCAGCCAGCGCGTGCAGAACCTCTGCAGCCTTCATCTGACTCTTCCTCTTCCACAGCATCCAGGTCATGTCACCGTGGATTGCAACAAAGTCTTTTGGCAGCCACCATCGTTTCTGCAACAGTGCGAAGCCATCTGCAGGCTCTGTGAACTCTCTGGCGAGAAGAAAAAGAGGCAGCCAAAAAGAGTCTGGGTCCGAGATGGGTTCGCCAGAAGAGCAGGTTACGGATGTCAGCAAGCTGAGGTGGAGATCAGGAACGAAGACACTCGGGCGTTCCAGAACTCATGAGGATGCGCCAGCCATGTTTGACAAAGTTGTGCAGCGCCTGACACCAAGGTGAACCAAGTAAGCACCAAACTTTCCACCCCAGCCTGGAACCTGGGCTCAAGGTTGGCAGATCTGCGCCTATGGCCCTCCGGGACCCACCTACAGGAGCATGCAGTCGGCTGGAGGTTGCCATCCAACACCATCAGCATGTGCCGTCAGGAGAAGTGGTGCAGGCCATCATCGAGAATATTAAGGAGGAAGCTCCTCAGTACCCCTCCACTGAAGAAGGATGGAAGGAAAGTTGCAAGCCAGTGGTATCAGAAGTGGAACTTCCCCACACCGTTGGAGCCATAGATGGCAAGGCACTTGGCCTGCAAAATCTCCAGCAACTCAGGGTCCACCTTATTTCAACTCCAAGAGCTTCTTCAGCATCATCCTTTTCCGCCATTGATCGATGCTGACTACAAGTTCAGTTACATCGATGGCTTCAGGGCCAACGGCTTCATCTTCCCAGAGCCCAGGTATACAATGGCAGTGCCTCAAGGAGGGGCTGGAATTGCAACCTATCGTGGGCTTCCAAGATCCAGAGACCCCTGCCCAACGAACATGTCCAAGGAGTGCCCACTTCATCGTGGGAGATTGACGCCTTTCTCCCTCACAACTACTCATGAAGCCCTACACCTCAGATGCCTCACCCGCTATAAGAGAGGAGCTCACTACAGGCTGTCCAGGGCAAGTATGGGTTGGTGGAGAATGCCTTTGGCATCCTGGCCAACGGTTCCAGGGTTCTTCTCACCACCATGCGCATAACCAGGGAGACTGTGAGGAGGATCATGGGAAGCTTTGCTGCATCCTGCACAATCTCATGCGCACCCGCTTACCCAGTGTTACAGGACAGGCTGTGAAACCTCCAGCAAGGCAATTTGGACATGGAGGCCTGGGGAATGGAGGGAAGGGCAAAACCTGTAGAACCACTGTGGATGTGGCAAGGCCCCAACAGAGCCTCACGTGAAGGGAAGAAGCAGCGCACCCCTGAGATGCTGGTGCAACTCCCCAGCTGGAGCAGTGGAGTGGCAAGACAGGGATGGAGATGCTTAATGGATGCTTCCTTCAGCCTGTCTCATCACACGGATGAGTTGGGCCTTGTATGTTGGTGGGCTCACAATGAACAGGGCTTTAATAAAAAGGAAGGTTTTTTTGTTGGGTTTTTAATTTTGTTTAGGGGAACCATGTTTTTGGGTTTGGATGAAAATTATTACTTATTATTGATAATAAAGGGCCATTAGGTGTTGCACCTGGGAGGGTGGGCATACCCTAGTTCCCACCTATGCTTTGCAGTGGGAGGTTTATCTATCCACAGCTATTAACCATCCCAAAGGTATCCCTGCTCATTCCTCAGGTATCCCTGCCCACCCCACTGCTATCTTAACCCATTCCTACAAGATACAAATGCTTAAACCATTTCTAAAAGTTATCAGCAAGACTTATAAAAAAAGAAATGAAGTAAGTGTGTGAATCATGAATAGACTTATTAAAACAAGCGATAAACAAAAATGAGCCTCTGGCACTCCTCTTGGTCGCTCAGTCTTCAGGGGTGAAGGGGTCCAGTGTGCTGTGGAGTGTGGCCTGTGCTGGAGTGCTTTGTCATCAGGCCTCAGAGCAGAAGCAGCAGAAAGCGCCAGCCCAGAAGAGCGAGGCCCATGTGCTTGCAGAAGCCCCAGGAGAACCAGAGTGAGGCCAGGGGGCGGGATTGCGTAGCCAGCTCTTTGCCAGAGGCTGGCCAGCAGGATGGCTGAGGGCTGCTGTGCTTTCCGCAAAGGTTGTGGGGTTGCTGGCTGGCAGGGAGGCTGGCAGGAACTAAGGCTGGCAGAAGGGCTTGCGGGAGGCAATGCACCAAGGCTGGAGGGAAGCTGGCAGGCAGGCAGCACCAAGGCTGGCAGGAAGGCTTGCAGGCAGGCTGGCAGGCAGGCAGGCACCAAGGCTGGCAGGAAGCTGGCACCAAGGCAGGCACTAAAAAAGGCTGGCAGGGAGGCAGGCACCAAGGCTGGCAGGAAGCTTGCGGCAGGGCCATTGCACCAAGGCTGCAGGCAGACCATGAACAAGGCTGGCAGGAAGGCAGGCAGCAAGGCTGGCAGGCAGACTAGCTGGCAGCAAGGCTTGCCAGGGCAGGCTGCACCAAGACTGGCGGGAGGCTGGCAGGGCGAGGCTGGCAGCAAGCTTGCGGCAGACATGCAGGCAGGGCAGGCAAGGAAGCCTCCGTCCGCAGCAGGTCTTTCCTCTGAATGGCGGACTGCTTCCGAGCTGCTTCCGTAATATCCGCGGGCTGATGCAATGCATCCTCCCCGCATGCGCCAAATTAACGCAGGCATCCATTAGGCTTCCGCTGTGCATCCGCTGTGCATCCGCTGTGCATCCGCTTCATCTGCTAGGCTTCACTCTGCATCCGCTCGTTTCCGTTCTGCGTCGCTTTGCTGCGGCCCCCCGGAAGCCTAGCGGACGTTAGCCAATCCGTTCATCCCTTCCATCCGCTGGGCTTCCAATTCCACATCCGCTTTGCATCCGCCCTGCATCTCCACGCGTACCGTGT